>SJYQ01002385.1:343935-478581 GCA_006410935.1 Redunca redunca | reverse complement strand
AAGAGAAACAAACAAAGAAAAAGGAGAATACCACAGAACTGCAAAAGCCCAATATAGAGGCAGAGATTTATAACAACAATAAAAAATGTGACTGAAGGAAAAAAAAAAAAGCTCAAAAGCTTAATTAGATTTCATAGTGCCAATAAAATTGACAACTACAATTGTCAATTGTAGACAGTGGGGATAAAAAGGAAAAAAAAAGAAAAAATCCAAAAGAATCTACAGAACAAGTCAAAACATAAGAATAACAAAAGTTTCTCTTGAGTTACTACTGTCAGAGTCCTTTCCCTCACTGGGGTCAGTCCACCTCACCTCCGAGAATGCCCTCCAACTCTGGGCTGATCTCTGGACCTGCTGTGGGTGCAGCTCAGACTCTAATCTGGTCCTACTCCTATGTGTTCTTGCCTCCAATGTCCACAGCTATCAGAACTAGTGTGTTTTCTTCTGTGGGAGCTCTCAACGACCTTTTATATATTCCACAGATACAGTCTGCCTAGTTGATCATGTGGATTTAACCTGCAGCTTGTATAGCTGGTGGGAAGGTTTTGGGTCTTCTTCCTTAGCCACACTGCTCCTGAGTTTCAACTGTGGCTTTATTCCCACCTCTGCATGTGGGTTGTCCACTGGGGTTTGCTCCTGAGGCTGCCCTGGAGGACTTGGGTCTACCCCTGTGAGGGCCAGGGGTGGAGGTCATGCAGCTGCTTGTGTTGCAGGGGTTCTGGCAGCACCAGGTACTCAGGGGAGTTGGCAGCTAAAGCAGCAGGAAATAAAGTGTTCTAGAAGGGTATGGTAAGCAGTATTGGCCAATATGCTCCAATACTCTTGCCTGGAGAACCCCTCTGATAGAGAAACCTGGCAGGCCACAGTCTACAGGGTCACAAAGAGTTGGACATGACCGAAGCAAACCTGCACACACAGAACCAAGACTTTTTTTTTGCCTGCAGCAGCTCTGCCCTTGTAAGAGTTGGGCGTGAAGGTGGCATAGCTGCTTGGCTTGCAGAGACTTTGGTGGTGCCAAGTGTGCAGGGACACAGACTGCCTCCACTGCAGGAGTTATGGCCCCATCAGAGTCTTTTTTCAAGCCTATTGTAGCTGGCAATCAGAAGGCCTTTTCAGCCAGTCTTTCTCCATAGCTCCGCCCTTTCAGGCACTTAGAGGGCTCCCTTGCCTGGGGTCCTTCTCTGTAGATCGGCACATGAGGCACTTAAAGGGGCACCCTGGGTGGGGTCCTACTCTGTAATTCAGTGCGTCAGGCATCTGATGGGCCAGCCTCTCTGTAATTCAGCTGCCAAAGCAGGTGTGTGGGGTGCAAGAGGCTATGGTTATGGCTCCACCCACTACGGGTGACTCAGCAGTATCACCTTGCTTCCACTGCTGCCCAGCTTTCCTCCACAGGCACTTCCCATCACAATCGCCTCCCTCACATGCCCTTGATCCATCTCTCCTCAGTCAACAGCAGCCCTTGCCCTGGGTTTGCCCCACAATCCCTAAACTCCAGCTCCCAGCCACTGCACTCTCCAGGGGACCTGTGTCCCTGCCCAGGGTATATATGGCTGCAGCAAGGACTGTCTGATTCTCATTCCATTTAGGCTGCCACAGATCAGCTGTTTCCCTCTCAGCCGTAAATGTTTCTCCTCTGACTCAGACAATTTCCCCAGTGTGGGGATCGGAGCCCTGCTTTAGTCCCCCCATCCACCAAGGGCAGGTCCAGTCCTACTAACACTCCTGCTTTTCCCCCTAGTTCCTTCATCCTATAGAGTTTTGCGTGGTTCTATATATTCTTTTCCACCACTGGTTGGGTACTCCTGTCCATTCTCAGCTGGTGTTCTGCACGCTCTTCTGTGTCTGAAGGTGTATTCCTGGTGTATCAGTGGAGAGAGATGTACTCCACATTCACCCACTCCTCCGCCACCTTGTTCCTTTTAGTAATATCATTTTTGTAAAGGCTTTTGTTTTCCACATAGCCCGTTTATGTGCAGTTGGTCTTTTAACCCCTACATAGTCCTAGAAGGCAGGTTATTACCCTAATTTTATAGATAAGGAAAATAAGACTCAGAAAGCAGAAACGACTTCCCCATCAACAGCCAGCCAGTAAGAAGCAGAAACAGTTTTCAAGCCACTGTTCTTTCTACAGAGCAAAGACGGCTCCCACGTACCTCCCTCCTGCTGTTTACCTGGTCTTTTCTTCTAATCACACTAACACCCCTTCCAGCACTGGCAAAAGTCTTTTGTTTCTTTCCTCCACCAGGCCAGCAGCGTGCTGGTGCCAACAGCAGCCCCCACCACCCCACACCCATAAAGGGAAGATGGACTGGAGTCAAGGAAAACGTCTGAAGTCCATTCCTCAGCCCTCCATCTCCAACCCAGCTCTCTCCCAGCCCTTATTCCAGACCTGCTGCAGAAAGGAGGAAAGCAAGAGAGAGAGAGAGTGTGTGCACCTGTGCTGAACTCACTGCAGCTTACAGGCTCTCCCTGTTCATCCCAAGCAAATGCAATCACAACATCCTCATCAAACTGACTTTCACTGGATAAATCAACACCACCATGAGCTAGCCACTCATTTATTATTTGTGGATTTTAACAGAGACATTTTGATTGGGGTTCCACTAAAAAGCTGTGGTTACAGTGATGCTAAGAGGAATTAGGTGACAGAAAGGGAAAAACCTAAAATTATTCCCAGGATTTTTAAATATTAAATAATCTTCATGAAGTGCTAATAGAAAGCATCTGAGTTGCTAGATGATATGAAACAAAATCAGGTAAGTCTATATGTTTCGCCTTTATCCTGGCTGGCCTAGCCTTAAATAACTGTCATGTCAAATGAACACAGAGGAATGGGTGGAGAGGGGAAGGGCTAATAGGATAAATCTATCACAGCACTTTACCTAGACTTTATGTAATTATTATCTTCATTTCTCATAAGGAAAATCAAGACCTGAAAGGATCCTTAACTTGGCTCAGAGACAGAAGTGGCAGAGCTGGAAGGAGTGTCGCTCTTGTTCAGTGGCTAAGACGTGTTCGACTCTGCAACCCCATGATGTGCAGCACGCCAGGCCTCCCTGTTCCTCGCCATCTCCAGGAGTTCATCCAAGTTCATGTCCATTGAATTGGTGATGCTATCCAACCATTTCATCCTATGTTGCCCTCTTCTCCTTTTCCCTTCAATCTTTCCCAGCATCAGGGTCTTTTCCAATGAGTCAGTTCTTCACATCAGGTGGCCAAAATATTGGAGCTTCAGCTTCAGCATCAATTGCTCCAGTGAGTACTCAGGGTTGATTACCTTTAGGATTGATTGATTTGATCTCCTTGTAGTCCAAGAGACTCTCAAGAGTCTTCTCCAGCACCACAGTTCAAAATTCTTCAGTGCTCAGTCTTTTTTATCTCCCATATCCATACATGACTACTGGCAAGACCATAGTTCCTTTGGAAGGAGCTAAGTGTCTCCAATTGTAGAACCATCCCGAATAGATGGTGCTTTATTACACCATCTGTATTCCCCCATCTATACATTCCTTACAAGAAAGACAAGCCCAAGAGTTCTGAATAAATTAGAAACAACTGAGACGTTTAAAATGGGTGCATTAGCCATTTCCCCTGAATGCACAATTTGTGCAAAGGAGCTCCGAAGTTCTTTATGGCAAAACTGTTTACACCAAGCTCACACACGCAGATAACATACAGTGGACACTGCATAGTCCGAGAGAAATGGGGTGCCTTCTGCCCAGTGTATCTTCGGTAACCAGTGTATTTAAAAAAAAAAAAAAAAACTTACCACTGTTCTGGTTTCCCCTTTCTTCTAATCCCTAAAGACTTCCGGGGTTTCTTCAGCTTAGCAGCTGACCCCTGTGAAGATGGCGTGGCCTTTTCAACAGAACGTGGCAGTGGGATAGCAGACGCTCCCAGTCCAGCCAGAAGGAACCGTGTTATTTAGAAAAGCAAGGTTTGCCACATACCGCTCTGAGCTACCATCTCATGTGCTGCCTCTGGATTTCAGCCACTCCATGAACACAAGGTAAGGAGACAAGGTACTGGGAACATGAGCCCCCTCTGTTCTTAGGCACTGTATTAATGTCTGCATTAATCCAGAAAGGCACTACCGACTGCGAAGGGAATGAACTGGACAGTCAAATCCTGTCTGCCTCTCCACTTCTATAACCGTGTGACTGAGCTGTGCTCCATCCTTCCTCGCCTTAAACCACAGTGTCAAACCTACTGAGCCAGGACTCCTCCGGTGGTCCAGTGGTTAAGAATCCGCCTGCCAAGGCAGGGGACACAGGTTCGATCCCTGCTCCAGGAAGATCCCACATGCTGCGGAGCAACTAAGCCTGTGCACCACAGCTACTGAGCCTGTGCTCTGGAGCCCACACCAAGAGAAGCCGCTGCAATGAGAAGCCCACCCTCAGCACCTGGAGAGTAGCCCCTGCTGGCCACAACTAGTGGGAGCTTGCAGCACACCAACCAAGACCCAGCACAGCCAAAATAAGTTAATAGTAATGAGCCAGAAACTTAAATTTTCACGAAGGAAGATTTTTGAAGCATTAGAGCCTGAAAACACTGGGCTATCTTGTCAAAGTGAAAGTGAAGTCGCTCAGTCGTGTCCGACTCTTTGCGACCCCATGGACCGTAGCCCACCAGGCTCCTCCGTCCATGGGATTCTCCAGGCAAGAATACTGGAGTGGGTTGCCATTTCCTAAAAGGGACAGCCTAACTTCTTAAAAGCATTTCCACATACTTCATTCCTGGGGGAAAAACTCAAACTGGTCACACAAGTCTGCACGTCTTTAGGTGTGCACACACTCACACCACTTACCGAAAGTAACTTCTCCTTTGCCAGCTTTGTCAAACAGCTGGAAGGCCACCATAAACAGAGCATCCGGGGCACACAGGACAGATTCAAAGGCCACGAATTCTTGGAAGGATATTAATCTGCAACATAAGACAAGCACAAAGCATAGCGTCAGTAGCTCGTGAAAGATAAAAGCATACACAAATATACGGTAAGGGAAAAAATAAAACATCACTGTCAAACACCAAAATTCAAACCTAACAACATGTATAAACACTTAGCATTCCCTTTTACACAGAGTGGACTGAAATAACAACACAGAATCTGAAAGACATGACAGATTTGAGGATAGGGTGACACATTAAATGCATTATAATTTCAAATGTAACTGTTCTACCCAACATACTACTTTTGTTTCAGGCATGTTGTTAAGATTCTAAAATTAGAGCTTAGACACTTTAGATTAATATGATAACAAAACAGCCAGCTCTGTTCCTCATTCACACCTTTTCTACACCATGTAACATGGTTCACAAAGACTCACTCATCACGGGCATCTGCCAACCACACGCAGATTAAACTAAAGGATGACACCAGGGCAAGGGATAAAATCCAGATAAATTAGACATGAAATGGGGCTTCCCCAGTGGCTCAGATGATAAAAAAAAATCTGACTACAATGCAGGAGACCCAGGCTGGGCTCAATCCCTTGGTCAGGAAGATCCCCTGGAGAAGGGAATGGCTACCCACTTTAGTATCTTGCCTGGAGAACCCCAAGGACAGAGGAGCCTGGTGGGTTACAGTCCGTGGGGTTGCAAAGATTTAGACATGACTGAGCAACTACCACTTTCACTTTCAGACATGAAAAGTGACACCAAGACACTTGTAGTCTGGTGAAACAGATGAATACTAATCTAGACTACTATACAGGAAAGACGCATCATAAGACAGGCACCAACATGATGGTAACAGAATTTTGGTAAGAAATCAAAGAAAGCTTTGTAAATCGGGTCTCAAAAATTAGTGAAGTTCTGGTGTGCAGTAGAAGTGGGGGAGGGGTCACCCTAGGGGAAATGGCTGCAGAAAGGCAGGTGCAAAAAAGTATGGGAGTTTGTAAGGAAAACAGTGAGGAACTAATTTTCTCTGGACAGTAAAGTGCATCAGAGAACACTGGAACGAGATCAGAAGTTGAGAGAGGTAAGTTTCTGAACAAGGTCATGATCTGATCAAATCTATCCATCAGGAAGAGCAAAACAGGTCACAGAGGCTTTGACTTCCAACGAGTAAACAAATCCACGGAGGCTGTCTTAGAAAAGTTCTTTGCCAGTTTTGTACTGTTGTTTAGTCACGGAGTTGTGTCTGACTCTTTGCGACCCCATGGACTGTAGCCTGCCAGGCTCCTCTGTCCATGGGATTCTCCAAGCAAGAATACTGGAGTGGGTTGCCATGCCCTCCCCTCCAGAGGATCTTCCCATTCCAAGGATCAAACCCTCAGCTCCTGCTTTGACAAGCGGATTCTTGACCACTGAGCCACATGGGAAGCTCCGTTTTGTATTATAAACATCCCAATATTTCAGTGATACATTGGGATAGTCCAAGTCTCGAGGAGATAGAAGGAGAAAGAGAACAGGAGTGGTTTCCTGTTTCACTGAACACTTACTTCTAAACATTTAACAGAGAAAACACATTTTTATACTGAGCATGAGCTACTTTGCTATTGATTATAATGATAATGCCACCAAGAGAGGAAAACTCTGGTGCGTTCATTACACCATCTCTATGTTGCTCACTACCAAAAACAGCCTTCTGAAAGCAGGGGAACATTCAGGCACAGCAGGTGCTATGGAAGAACACTTGCCCAGAAGGCTTTCTCAACTGTAGTCTGCCTCACGGAGAATCTCGCTGTGAGTGGGACCTGGCGTGCGTGGGCATGGCGGGGAAACACAAACGTGGAGTGGAAGGTCCTGGCCTGGAGTAGCTGACAGCTGCTGGGGGGTGGGAGGCGGCCACATGCATCTGTCTCCCCCAGAATACAAGCTGCGTGTCAGATGTAAAAAGAAGAAGAGATAAAGCATTTGGGGGCACAGTGATTTACACTGCCTGGAAGAATGTAGGAAGGCTCCACAAAGCCGTGGCATTTAAAGAGCAAATTTTCAAGCTGAAAAGATCTTAGAGATCATCGACTTGCACCTCCTCCTTTTACTTCTGAGAAAACCAGGAGATGTCATGGCTTGTGTGAGGTGAGACAACTGGCTTCTGCCACTGTGGCCTGAGAACAAAGTATCCTGGCTCCCATTTGACTGAGAGCCCATTCCAAGTGGTACGGGAGGATGGAGAGGCGAGAGAAGGGGAGGGGAGGACGGGCCACACGGAGGGAAGAACTCCATACAGAGGTGAAGACCAGCAGAGTGTGCTGTGCTTGGAGAAGGGCGGAGGCGCTACCCACCCTGCCTCTCCTGATCCTGCGGAGTCGAAGGGTGGTCGAGCTGTCATGCCAGCCACCTGTGAAGGCTTAGAAAGACCAGCTGGAGAATCCTGATTTTTTCTTTTTTTTTGCAAGCAGTAAGAAATCACTGGAGGTATGGGGGTTAAAAAATATCAGGGTCAGATATTCCTTTTAGAAGAGGAACTGGGACACAAGAGGGAAGATGAAACCTGGGGGGAAAGGAGGAGATGGGGGGAAGAGAGCCTGACAGCTAGAGTGAGCAGGGGTCTAAACCAGAGCTGGAACATTAGGACAGGACAAAGGGGAAAGGAGGGAAAATACAACTGCCGCAGGAAAGACTTAGCACGCACGCACGCACGCACTGTACATGAAGCTGCCCGCACGCGTTCACTCAGGGATGCACGCGCACCCAGCTCCAGACCACGGAAGCGCAGCGCAGAAACCTGTTTCTGATTGGCTGCTTTCTTCTTGCCACCACCCGGCATGCCCTGGGACCTCCTCAGCGCAGCATCAACAATCCCACAGCCACACACTCACCACTTAACCTTGCGGGCAGTTTGGCAAGGCAAAAAATATTCACGTTCGCTAAATTACCCCTGCACAGATGGTGGTGAATTAAGAAAGATCACAAAGTATGAGTAGAAACGGGGTGTCTCTTCAATGTGAATAAAGGAAGACTTAACCAGAAAAAGAGAATCTCATGTCTCTTAGAACGAAGCCTCTGGCAACATCAGAGTGACTTCATAACTGGCCAAAGAATGCTCTGGTATTTTAGGCATGTTACAGATACCAAAAGTGAAGTCACTCAGTCGTGTCCAACTCTTTGAGACCCCATGGACACCAGGCTCCTCCGTCCATGGGATTTTCCAGGCAAGAGTACTGGAGTGGGTTGCCGTTTCCTTCTCCAGGGAACTTCCCGACCCAGGGATCGAGCCCAGGTCTCCCACATCGTAGACAGACTCTTACCCGTCTGAGCCACCACTTGACCTTAGACAAAAGGCCAAAAAGCAATACCAAAAAGGTATGTAATTTGCTAATCCTGTTAGATACAAGTATCATGTCAATACGTCTACGTGGGAGGTATACAGATGAACCGTGAAATAATAATGCTTTACTATTCATCAACGTCATTTTGGATTTTCTAGGTAATCTGACTAGAAGGCTATCAGAATAATCATATAGGACTATATTTATTTACAGTGTGATATCTAAAAACATTGTGTGTGTATATATATATTTTTTTTCATATAAACAGTACTGCAGACTCACTTTACAGATTTGATGTGATTAACATAAATTACAATAAAGGATCCAAGCATAATCAATTTCAGACCTGGCTGGTGAGCTCACTCACTTCCTTTTCTATCCTCAACTTCCCAAAACTTCGACAGGGGTGTGTGAGTGCTCAGTCACCTCAGTCCTGTCTGCCTCTTTGAGACCCTATGGACCACAGCCTGCCAGGCTCCTCTGTCCATGAGGATTCCCAGGCAAGAATACTGGGGTGGCGGGGGGTTGCCATGCCCTTCTCCAGGGGATCTTCCCGACTCAGGGATCAAACCCACGTCTCCTGCATCTTCTGTATCATGAGTGGGTTCTTCACCACTGAGCCACCAGGGAAGGCCTGGACAGTGGTAGATGCCCCCTCTGATAAATCACACAGCTCTGACAAGCTCTGTGACTGGTCTCTAAGGAACAGTCACACTGGGACACTGACGCTCACCTTCAGCACCTGACTGACAGTGGGATATGGGGAATCTCAAGATTCAGGGAGATGAGTTTCCAACTACACTATTTCATGGTTCTGACGTGAGCAGAGAGTTTTTGTTTTGTTTTGTTTTTTTAAAGAGAATCATTTTTGTTCTCCAAACCACCAGAGCTATTGTTCTTCTGAAAGCCATTTATAACAGCACCTACAAGTCCTTTACAGTCTGGGTAAAACAGCTGAAGCACTGCACCCTGCTTTTACACACCAAGCCAAGGAGGAAGGGGATTAAAAGTGGAGTGCCTCTTCGCATTACGCTTAGGATGATGCAAGCCTGCACATCTACTCTGGAAGAGGAAGATACTGGAAGATACACATACCAAAGTGATGGCAGTGCTTCTTTTTTATTATATTATTATTTAGTTTTAATTGGAGGATAGTTGCTTTATGATGTTGTGGTGGTTTCTGCCATACAACAATGTGAATCAGCCATAAGTGTTAAAGTGTGTGTGTGTATCTCCTCCCTCCCACCCCGCCATCCCACCCCTCTAGGTCATCACAGTGCGCCAATCTGGGCTCTCTGTGTTATACAGCAGCTTCCCACTAGCTATCTATTTTATTCCCAGTAATGTACATATGTCAATGCTACTGTCTCAGTTGGTACCACCCTCTCCTTCCCCCACAGCAGTGCTTCTTTAGCATACTGTAGGCCTCCTCTCCCGCCCTTCTCATTTTGCAAGGGCTAGCTCTCAGCCTGGAGAGACTTACAATAGAGAATATATACTGAAAATTATGACATTATGGAAAAAGCCATAAGCCACATAAGAAAAGTAGAGATAAACTGCTCTATGAATTCAGAGGAGGGAAAGGGTACTGTTACACTGAGAGAAAGGAGGAGATGGAGAAAGTAAAATTAGGAACACATGGCATCAGAAGGAAGCTGTGACCACACGGTCATGTAATATTGGTCTTATAAGAGAGAGCAGATGATCAAGTAGAGAGGGCAGGCAGGGGATGGAGAGACCATTGACTCCAGTGGGAATCTGGGGTGGGTCTATGTGCTGAGCGCAGGCCCGTGCTATGAACACACAGAGGAAAAGTACAGCTTCTGCCCCGAACACCTGGAGGTCTGAGGCTGGGGAGGGGAGGGGCAGATGGTGAGTTAGGAACCAAGGAAAGCAGACTGGAGATGAAGAGCCACAGGAAGGGCAAGCAAGCTAGAGTAACGGCGAGTGCAAAGGCAGGCATGGTGCTTGCAATAGCAGATGAAGTCTGGAACTTTTAGTGATGTGATGGGTTTAGGCTTCAGACCATTCGATCTGGCAGAAGAGTGTAAAGTGAATTGGAGGGAGAAGAGCCTGGGTATGGGGAGGCTGCTGGCTGAATCCAGGGAAGACTCCTGAAGACCTGAAGGGAAAGAAAGGCTCCTTATGACAAGAAGATCAAAGTACATGGCACCTCGCTCTGCAGAGGACAACGCGACAGCGCGGCGAGTCTCACCTCTGTTTAACTGGAGGATAACTGCTTTACGGCGCTGTGTTGGTTTCTGGTGTACAGCTTCGTGAACCAGCTCTAAGTGTACATAGGACCCCTCCTGAAGGTCCCTCCCACTCCTCTAGGTCGTCACAGAGCACCAGGCTGAGCTCCCTGCATCGTACAGCGAATTCTCACTAGCCACAGCAAGAGTCTGAATAATGCCCACACTCTTTGACACCACAATCCCACTTCTCAGAATTTACCCTAAAAAATCATCAATGGACGTGTGCAAACTTAAACCTACAGGAATGTTCAAGCAGTACGGTTAACAGTGAAAAGAGGGAAAACCACCTCAATATGCGGCAATGCGTGACTGATTAAAGGACCATTCATACACAGAAAACCGTCCAACCCACTACCAACTGCAATAAACAAATTCATGTCATTAAGCAGAAAATCGGTTACACAAATTATATACAGACAACAAGCCCACTTTGTTAAAAATGGACAAAAAAATGATACACAAAAAGAGTTTCAAGAATGAACACCAAACTGTTAAAGGTATCTCTAGGAAATTAAAATATTAGAAATTAGAAATTTTTTTTCTTTTTGCTTGCCTATATTTTCTAATCTTTTCAACACACACATACTGAACTAATTGTGTAGTAAGAAAAAAAAAATTCTATGAAACAAAACAGCAAGGACCTAAACTTGGGTACTGGCAGAAAGACTGCATAAGATGGGGTGCGGGGGGAGAAATGAAAAAAGAAGCAAATGACTGTGGAGAGGCTCACACCACCGCTGGCCATCCGAGGTGGAAAACCTCCAGTCCTCTTCCTCCCTGCTGTTGCTTATTCTTAGTCGGCAGTAGCTTGTACCCCATGTGGTCCCTTTCATCTCTCGCCTGGTTCCTATCTCCAGGCCAACTCTGCGGCTATGAAAGTTTAAGTAACTGCACATAAGGATCGGATCGCTTTAGAATCAGAAACTTTGGTCGTAGACAATGCACCATATCAAAATCCACTAACCACTTTTACTTAAGGTTCCTAACCACAAGAGTGCTTCGCAAAAATAACTTCTCCTCATAACCCTCTGTGTGTCACAACAAGCTAAACAACTGCACAGGATTAATGGGAGAGATAAAAGTAAAATCTAATTCCAAAAGCTGGGTTCCAAACACCAGACCACCCAGGTCCACGTGTCTGTGGATGTCAAAAGACAAAAAAAAAAAAAAAACAGAACTAGGCTCTCCGGTGATCACCAGTTTATCAGAAGGGTTTCGGCCTCCATGACTTGAACGCCTCTAACAGCTCTGGGGGTTTTCCAGTCTTTTATTTCCCTCCTGAATGCCTGGCAAATATACACTGTTCAGGCCACCAAAATATTTGTACCCTACAATTATTATATGCCAGGCAATGCTCTTGGCACTGGGGATACCATGAAAACAAATAGGTGGACAGAATCCATGTCCTTGAATTTCAAGTCCACTGGAGAAGGGAGGCAATGAGCACAAACATACACAAATAAAGATGAGATGAGTCTAGATCAGGTAACAGTTGTGTAGAAGATAAATCTGAAAAATGCATTAAAGTAGTGCTTCTTAGTCCTGGCAAGCCTGTTTAATGGACATGAGGAGGGAGCAGATCAATCAACTTTTTATTTGTTTTGCTATAAACTTTTTATTTTATATTGGGGTATAGCCGATTAACAACGTTGTGACAGTTTCAGGTCAGCCATACAGATACACGTATCCATTCTCCCCCAAACCCCGCTCCTATCCAGGCTGGCACATAACATTGAAGACTTCCATGTGCTGTATAATAGGTCTTCACTGGTTATCCATCTTAAATATAGCAGTGTGTCATTTCAGTTCAGTTGCTCACTCGTGTCCGACTCTTTGCAATCTCATGAACTGCAGCACGCCAGGCCTCCCTGTCCATCACCAACTCCTGGAGTTCACCCAAACTCGCGTACATCGAGTCAGTGATGCCATCCAGCCATCTCATACCCTGTAGTCACCTTCTCCTCCTGCCCCCAATCCCTCCCAGCATCAGAGTCTTTTCCAGTGAGTCAACTCTTTGCATGAGGTGGCCAGAGTACTGGAGTTTCAGCTTTAACATCAGTCCTTCCAAAGAACACCCAGGGCTGATCTTTAGAATGGACTGGTTGGATCTCCTTGCAGTCCAAGGGACTCTCAAGAGTCTTCTCCAACACCATAGTCCAAAAGCCTCAATTCTTCAGCATTCAGCTTTCTTCACAGTCCAACTCTCACATCCATACATGACCACTGGAAAAACCATAGCCTTGAGTAGACGGACCTTTGTTGGCAAAGTAATATCTCTGCTTTTCAATATGCTATCTAGGTTGGTCATAACTTTCCTTCTAAGGAGTAAGCGTCTTTTAATTGCATGGCTGCAATCTGCATCTGCAGTGATTTTGGAGCCCCCCAAAAAATAACATCTGCCACTGTTTCCCCATCTATTTGCCATGAAGTGATGGAATCAGATGCCATGATCTTCGTTTTCTGAATGTTGACCTTTAAGCCAACTTTTTCACTCTCCTCTTTCACTTTCATCAAGAGGCTCTTTAGTTCCTCTTCACTTTCTGCCATAGGGTGGTGTCATCTGCATATCTGAGGTTATTGA
Source organism: Redunca redunca (assembly GCA_006410935.1). Taxonomy (NCBI): domain Eukaryota; kingdom Metazoa; phylum Chordata; class Mammalia; order Artiodactyla; family Bovidae; genus Redunca; species Redunca redunca. Next base: position 465,526 of record SJYQ01002385.1, on the reverse strand, counting down.
TATTTCTCCCTGCAGTCTTGATTCCAGCTTGTGCTTCTTCCAGCCCAGCGTTTCTCATGATGTACTCTGCATATAAGTTAAATAAGCAGGGTGACAATATACAGCCTTGACGTACTCCTTTTCCTATTTGGAACCAGTCTGTTGTTCCATGTCCAGTTCTAACTGTTGCTTCCTGACCTGCATATAGGTTTCTCAAGAGGCAGGTCAGGTGGTCGGGTATTCCCATCTCTTTCAGAATTTTCCACAGTTGATTGTGATCCACACAGTCAAAGGCTTTGGCATAGTCAATAAAGCAGAAACAGATGTTTTTCTGGAACTCTTACTTTTTTGATGATTCAGCAGATGTTGGCAATTTGATCTCTGGTTCCTCTGCCTTTTCTAAAACCAGCTTGAACATCTGGAAGTTCATGGTTCAGGTATTGCTGAAGCCTGGCTTGGAGAATTTTGAGCATTANTTTTTGTACAGTTCTTCTGTGTATTCTTGCCACATCTTAATATCTTCTGCTTCTGTTAGGTCCAGACCATTTCTGTCCTTTATCGAGCCCATCTTTGCATGAAATGTTCCCTTGGTATCTCTAATTTTCTTGAAGAGATCTCTAGTCTTTCCCATTCTGTTGCTTTCCTCTATTTCTTTGCATTGATCGTTGAGGAAGGCTTTCTTATCTCTTCTTGCTATTCTTTGGAACCCTGCATTCACATGCTTATATCTTTCCTTTTCTCCTTTGCTTTTCACTTCTCTTCTTTTCACAGCTATTTGTAAGGCCTCCTCAGACAGCCATTTTGCTTTTTTGCATTTCTTTTCCATGGGGATGGTCTTGATCCCTGTCTCCTGTGCAATGTCAGGAACCTCCGTCCATAGTTCATCAGGCCCTTAAATCTATTTCTCACTTCCACTGTATAATCATAAGGGATTTGATTTAGGTCATACCTGAATGGTCTAGTGGTTTTCCCTACTTTCTTCAATTTCAGTCTGAATTTGGGATTAAGGAGTTCATGATCTGACCCACAGTCAGCTCCCGGTCTTGTTTTTGCTGACTGAATAGAGCTTCTCCATCTTTGGCTGCAAAGAATATAATCAATCTGATTTTGGTGTTGACCATCTGGTGATGTCCATCTGTAGGGTCTTCTCTTGTATTGTTGGAAGAGGGTGTTTGCTATGACCAGTGCATTTTCTTGGCAAAACTCTATTTGCCTTTGTCCTGATTCATTCTGTATTCCAAGGCCAAATTTGCCTGTTACTTCAGGTGTTTCTTGACTTCCTACTTTTGCATTCCAGTCCCCTATAATGAAAAGGACATCTTTTTGGGGTGTTAATTCTAAAAGGTCTTGTAGGTCTTCATAGAACCGTTCAACTTCAGCTTCTTCAGCGTTACTGGTTGGGGCATAGACTTGGATTACTGTGATATTGAATGGTTTGCCTTGGAAATGAGGAGAGACCATTCTGTCGTTTTTAAGACTGCATCCAAGTACTGCATTTTGGACTCTCTTGTTGACCAAGAATGGCTACTGCATTTCTTCTAAGGGATTCCTGCCCGCAGTAGTAGATACAATGGTCATGTGAGTTAAATTCACCCATTCCAGTCCATTTTAGTTTGCTGATTCCTAGAATGTCGACATTCACTCTTGCCATCTCCTATTTGACCACTTCCAATTTGCCTTGATTCATGGACTTAACATTCCAGGTTCCTATGCAGTATTGCTCTTTACAGCATCGGACCTTGCTTCTATCACCAGTCACATCCACAACTGGGTATTGTTTTTGCTTTGGCTCCATCCCTTCATTCTTTCTGGAGTTATTTCTCCACTGATCTCCAGCAGCATATTGGGCACCTACCGACCTGGGGAGTAGTGTAGCAGTGTGTACACATGTTTGTTAGTTTTTTAAACTTCCCATGCAGCTGAGCTTGAGAACAATGGGGCTAGATGGCGAGCAGACGCCTCTTGGGGAGATGGCATTAAGATCTGAATGATGAAGAAGAGGGAGCATGGGAAGAACTGGAACAAGGGTATTTTGGTGGAAGAAAGCTCACTGTGAAGTCTAGCCCTACCAACAATCTTGGCAAGTTCCCAGCACGGGGGGTGGGGGTGGGGGGTGGTGCGCAGGCAGAGACAGAGAGATGAAGGAGGGTGCAGGGCACCCAGATTGCATTTCATCCACAGACTTGGATTTCATTCCACGTATATCACTCCCCTCTGCTGAGGACCTCCAGTCATGTTGGAGAGTCTTTGGCAGGGGGAGTGATGCGAGCTCCTGGAAAGAACACTCGGGACACCTTGGAGCACGGACTGCAGCAGAATCCAGTTTCAAGTGGGTGGGACGAGGGCCATTGCAGGAGAGTGAGAAACAGAAGTGGTCAAATCCAGGATACGTGTTCTAGACAGAGCTGGTGGGCTTGTCCCAGAAGTCAAAGCACACAGCTTTTAAAGCCCTGGAGCCAGTCAGGTGTGCCCTGGGGACGCCCGGTGGCCTGAAGCCACTAGAGCAGCACAGACTACTAAGGATATGAGATCTGCTTCTTGAGCAGATGATGGAGGCCATAAATAAAGATCTGCTTCAATACCCAATAGATTGTTAGTAAGTACACAAACTAAGCTTCAGTAGCCCTAAGCATATAAATTGAAAGCAACTGTTAACACTCTCTAGAAAGAGACAATGAGTTATGACCTCATTTTATATTCTAACAACCAGTTATACATGGGGATCTAGAAAAATGATACTGATGAACCCATTTGCAGGGCAGGAAAAGAGACACAGAGGACAGAGGCAGAGAAGAGGCTTGCGGACCCGGCGTGGGGGGGTGGGGGCTGTGGAGAAGAAGAGGGCGGGCCGAATTGAGAGAGGAGCCCTGACACATATACACTGCTGTGTGTGGCACAGACAGCTGGTGGGAAGCTGCCATGTGGCACAGGAGTGCAGCCTGGTGCTCCGTGGTGACCAGAGGGGTGGGATGGAGGGGCTGGTGAGGGAAGGAGGTTCGAGATGGAGCGGCGGAACCATCTTGCTGTATGGCAGAAACCAACATAACATTGTAAAATAACGTTGTGAATTATACTCCAATTAAAAAAAAATTTTTTTTAATCAAAAACAAGGTAGAAGCTGGAGTTCTAGTTTTCCCTTTGCCTAACTGGCAGCATGGTTCTACTGGGCAGGTTGGAACAGACCTCCTTTCCTCATCTTTCACAGGTGCCCTACAATCCCATTTTCTTTCCTCTTCAGGCACATGGAGCTGTCCGCAGCCACCCGGGCTCCAACGCCAGTTTGGCATTTCCAGGAGGGCATCTGTTCTTGGGCCAACTGGGGTCCCCTGCTCCACCATGCATTCAGGTTGAAGTCTCACGGCAGCGTTTGCCAAGGGGCTATTTAAATTCATTGGCTGCAGTGAAATCTGGCAGACTGAATATTGTTCAAACAAGCAGGCTACTGTCTGGCTTCAAAAACCTATTAAAGATTTTATTAGCAATTTTACTGTATTGTTATCATGAATTTAGCCTATAAATACCACCTCTGCATATATCATGGTCCCCATATTGCCAAAAGAAGATAAATAGGTAGGCTTTTGTAACTGTGAGCTTAACTTGGTAAGTGATATGCCCATACTTCCAAATCTACCTGTCTGGCCACTGCCTTGCAGTTCATTTCAAACAGCATGGGAGCTGCCCAAGTCTGACTGTTCCAAGCACTGGGGTTAATAGAGGGTATTCTTATATCTCTAATATCTTCTTCCTTATCAGAGAGATCAAACATGTTTAACAAGTGTGATTAATCCCTGTTCTACTCCACTTTTGCTAACAGTTTATTCAGTTACATACCAAAAAGTATGTAACCGACACATCCTCTATAGCCCATTGCCTCTTTCCTTCCTTGTTAAATGATACTGCCCAAGGACCTCAAGAAAAGTGTCTGGCCACCTCCCACCTTTATAAAAATGTTCTGCTGCTGCTAAGTCACTTCCGTCATGTCCGACTCTGTGTGACCCCTTCCCTATAAGAGTGATACTATGTCAAGAAAAGAACCACCACAAACTTTGTAAAACTGAGACAAATCATATTCTCTATCTCTATAAGATTCTATTCTGTTTTTCGTAAATAAATGATTATTTTAAAAAGAAAATCTAAAAAGCTATCTTATTATATTACATTGTATCTATTCTGAATAGTTACCTATATGGAGAGATTTCAATATGGTATACCATAAATCATCTTTATTTTAATTATATCACAGGGGCATTTTGAGTTCCGGCCAAAGACTTTTATTCTGTTAAATAAAAAGCGTACTCTGCTCATGAGTATATAAATTGGTGCAGCCACTGTGGAAAACAGTACAGAGGTTTCTCAAAAAATTAAAAACAGAACTACCATTATGACCCAGCAATTTCACTCCTGAGTATATATCTCAAGAGAAAGAGAACACTAATTCGAAAAGTTACCAGTGTTCACAGCAGCATTATTTGCAACAGCTAAGCTAGGGAAGCAACCTAAGTGTACATGAACTTACATGAATGGACGAGTGGATGTGTACATGAATGGACAAAAGAAGAGGTGACTGGTACACAAAGAATGAACTACTCAGCCATAAAGAAGAATAAAAATTTTTGTCATCTGCAGCATCATGGATGGACTTGGAGAATATTATGCTAGATGAAATAAGTCAGACAGAGAAAGACAAATATTGTATGATATAAGTTATATGTGGAACCTAAAAAACACAACAAACTAAAAAAAAAAGAAGAAAAACAAAATACAACAAACTAGTGAATATAACAAAAAAGCAGCCACAGACACAGAGAACAAACTAGTGGCTAGCAGTGTTGGGAGCAAGAAGGGGTGAGGTGAAATATAGGGGTAGAGGATTAAGAGGTACAAATTATCATGTAAAAACTAAGCTACACAGATATACTGTATGACACAAGGAACATAGCCAATATTTTTAAATAACTAAAAAGAAATTAAATTATTAAAAGATTGATGAAAAGGAAAATAAAAGAAAAAGTATACAAAGTTACAAAAAAAAAAAAAACACCACTATAAATGACTCATTTTAAACTGGGGATTGCCTATAAAGGGGAAAAAAGTTGAAAGACAGAAAGTCCATTGATGAAAAAAGGGAAAAGCAGTTGCTCTAACTATATTGAAAAATCCATTTGGGTAAGAGATGGGACTACCAAACCAACCTGCCTCCTGTGAAATATGTATGCAGGTCAAGAGGTAATAGTTAGAACCAGACATGGAACAAAATTGGGAAAGGAGTATGTCAAGGCTGTATATTATCACCCTGCTTATTTAGTTTATATGTAGAGTACATCATGTGAAATGTCAGGCTGGATGAATCATAAACTGGAATCAAGATTGCCGTGAGAAATATCAATAACCTCAGATACATGGCAGAAAGCAAAGAGAAACTAAAAAGCCTCTTGATGAAGATAAAAGAAGATCAACCCCGAATATTTACAGGAAGGACTGATGCTGAAGCTCCAATACTTTGGCCCCTGATGTGAAGAGTCAACTGACTGGAAAAGACCAATGCTGGGAAACATTGAGGGGAGGACGAGAAGGGATCAACAGAAGATGAGACGGTTGGATGGCATCATTGACTCAATGGACATAAGTCTGAGCAAATTCTGGGAGACAATGAAGGATGGGGAAGTGTGTTGCAGGCCATGGGGTCACAAAGCATCGGACACAACTGAAAAACTGAACAACACCAAAGTAGATTTTTTTAAAAAAATCTAGGTTTCTGAGATCTTCCCTCATTCTTTTAAGGCTGGATGAGAAGACTTTCAATGCTATTTAAATGGTTAATGACTGAAAACAAAAATAAAATTCAAAAAAAGGCACTTCCTAGCAGTCCAGTGGAGGCACAGGTACAATCCCTGGTTGGGGAACTAAGATCCCACATGCTATGCAGCATGGCCATAAACAAATAAATTAATTAGACAGTAAATGAAGAAGGATAATGGGGAGATAAAATGCAGATAAGCCTGATAAATCAGTAACTGAAAAGTCAGCAGGCATACACATTGTTAACTAGCATTTTTTAAGTGACCTCTGTCACTGCATAACGCAGCCGGTTAGCTGTCAGATCACGGCGGAAATCAGTACTTTAAATGCTTCCAGTAGACTACATGCCACCAAACCCTTTGGAATATCCAACTTCAGTCTCCAGTTTGATTAGTACAGTTGAGAGCTGAAAAGCACAAAAGCAACCTGCACTCCAGAGACTCTGTGAACAGCTATAGCACAACAGACAGATCAGGGAACAACCTTCTCCTGCCTACTGTTAGCAGACATCCACGCTGCCTGGGTTTCCCAGGTGGCGCCAGTGGTGAAGAACCCGCCTGCCGATGCAGGAGACGGAAAGAGATGGGTTCAATCCCTGAGTTGGGAACAGTCCCTAAAGGAGGGCACAGCAAGCCGCTCCAGTATGCTTGCCTGGAGAACTGCATGGACAGAGGAGCCTGGTGTGTCACAGAGTCAGACGTGACTGAGCATGCACTGCGTGCTACCTGTGGGGCCGCAAAAGTCAGGCACAACTTAGTGACCCAGCAACAGCAACATGTTACCTGTGGGGGTTCTTCGTTCAAATAACATTTTAAAATACCAAAAGCTGATTGAGTCAAATCATTCTCTGGTTGCAACACAACACCTTTCTCAATGAGTTCTTCTGATCTCTGGAGCAAAGTGACGATTAAAATGATATTCGGAACCAAATAGGAGCATCTAAGTAAGCACTGTCACACAAAAAGCGGCAAGAGCAAATGTGCCACTGGCTGGCATCTGCCAACGCAGCAAGGGCCCGGCTAGACATGCTGTGACTAAAAAGCAGAAAGGTAAGTTTTTCTAAAAAATGTGAAATCAAGTTTTACTGATTCTCCTTTGAAAAACCTTATCAGGTACTAAGAAATATTTTAACATTTTTCTTTCAGTTATGAATTTCACATTATGGATACACACAATAAGCTTTTTTGTTGTGATCAGAACAGAAGCCCTGAGCACAGCAAAAAATTCAGTGGCTGAAATGGCCTTTATCATATTTTTCTAAATAAAATTATTCATGGTGTGGGCAGGAAGAAACAGAAGTACATAAGCTTGAGCCAGAATATCACATGCACACACACAAAAAAGCCAACATTAATATCTGCTGTGCCAGCTGAATTCAAATTAACCTAATTTTACATGTTAATTAAACCAGCTATTTTCTTCTTATTGTATTTTTGCTTCTTAAATAGTAGAGTCTACAAGTGGTTCCCAACAGACTTGTTCCAATAACAATGACGTATTCATTTACTTCTATTATGACCGTACAATACAGTAACTGAGCAGTAATTTTTCACAGTCAATTACATGTGTGGTTCTTTATGCTTAAAGATGCTGAAATAATGTGTACTATAGAGCCATATGCCTGAATCTCTAGTCTGCCTGAGGCAGTTGCCTGGGTAACACATTTTCTCTTCAGTTTAGCATAACCCTTCATTGAATATCATTAGGTGTCATTAAATAGCAAACATTAGCATGAACTTCAATACACTACTTAGATAGAGTCATTTTACCCATGTAAACAAGTGCTCCATCATTTACAAGAAGCTTAAAATAGATTATGATTTTCTGTATTTAAGACCATGAAAAAGAAATTTTAAAAGTGCCCACGTGTTGATTCCAAATTGAATTTGCAGAAATTTCTCTTATATTAATAAGAGAACTCAGACCAAGTTTCACGGGCAATACTTCTCATCAATAGGGTCATAATATTTCAATGTAAGCAAAGAAGGATTGGGGTTTTAAATTTCACTTTAAGTTTACTCAAAGTTGTAAGATAACTCCATCAATCGCATCTCAGACCATCAAAGACTTTTACTCTCTTCTCTAACGAGGCGAGAGAAAGCATGAGTTCGGTAACAAAATTAAGAAAAAGGTCCTTAAAAATCAAAGCATATGGTAAGAAACAGAAAGTATGGGATAAATTATGCATTATCTAAAACACTTTAAATTTAAAAATTTAATGAAGTGTTTTATAGCTCAGAAATGGCAATGTGTGGTCTATACAGGGTATTTCAGAGCAATGTCTGCATCAAGAATGGCAGCTGGCCCCAGTAATCTCCACCAGCCCTCCATCCCCCGCCACCCCAGATGAGCATCCCTAAGGAAAAAACATGACATTCTTGCTCCACAAAGTCTCAACACTTAAGCCTTCTCCCTCCCCACCCACATTCCCAAGCAGATTACAGCTCCTAAACCATGGAATTATGATTTTTCTGAGATACATCATAATTCCATGTAAGCCTAACCTCTCAAGCTATAAACAATTACAACTTGTTCTTTATAACCTGCATCACAAAGGGCCTCCAAATTTTCAACGTTTATTTTAAAGGACACACACAAAAAGAATACGAATCATCAAATGGCACGGCTGTCTCCAACACACTTTCTCACCTTTCCTAGGAAGGGAGAAAAACCTGCGTGTGCTAGCTGCTTCACTCATTTCTGACCTCTTTGCAACCCTACGGACTGTGGCCCACCAGGCTCTTCTGTCCAAGGGATTCTCTAGGCAGGAATACTGGAGTGGGTTGCCATTTCTTCCTCCAGGGGGTCTTCCCAAGGATCAAACCCGTGTCTCTTATGTTTCCTGCGTTGGCAGGTGGGTTCTTTAATGCTAGTGCCACCGAGAAAAGCAGGTTCTCCAAAATGCTGCAAGTGCGGGTGGGGGTACTGATCAAGGTTCCAAAGGCAGCCCAGCACTGTCCTCGGTCGGCCTAAGAGTAAAGAGACAGATCTGCCAAGAACAAAGAGGTTCTTGCTATTGAGGACTGCGATACCAGCAATAACTGTGATGACGAATTGGGATCTTCTTTCTCTTTTCCACATCTGTTTCAAAATAAGGAAGAAATGGCCACACAGAACGGAATGACTTAGCCTCAGGTGCCACACTTCCACCTCCCACTGCTACACAAATGTTCATATAACTATCCAAGGAAAACCTCAATCACCGTGTTCAGTCCAGCCACTGAGATGTGGCTAGCAAGGTGAAAATTATTTGATATTAAATGTATATTCTGTTTTGGCTTCAACACTCTGAAGTGAGTAAATCATGAGAAACAAATCGAGAGGAGAAATAAATCTTTAAGCAAAACATGTTCAAGATAGTACTGTGATCAGTACAGATTCAGTCACATCTTTGAAGCCTCTATAATTGATGTCATGAATGATTATCTAAGATACTCCAGGATTGAAAATAAAACTTTAAAATTAAAACTAGGTTGTATAAACTGTTATTGCAGAGAAAAGTAGCCTAAAAAGACATATTATTAATGAGAATTGAAACAAAGAGTGATTTCTGCTTACATTATTCTGATTAGGTAATATTTCTGGATTTTACCCCAAATCTACAATAAACAAAATGCTTTTTCCACCTCTATCTTCCATAGAGATTAATTTAAGTTTTACCACATGAGCATAATTTGCTTAAGAGCCAGCACGAGATCTGATAAAGAAAAATGTAAGTTTTTCATATTTTATTATATTTTGCTAAACAAATAATCACTAACAAAACACAATAAATTCACCTATTAACACAGGCTACCCATGAACATAGAGTCTTATTAAAATAACCAAGAGCATTTATTATAACTATATGAGTCTGCTCTACTTAGCTTTATAGTTTATTTTACTCTCTGGAAGAACGTACATCAATTCTCAAAAAACAAGGGTACGAAAGGAAAAATTTTTCCGTCCAATATATTTCCCCATCCTATCCCACACAGTCTCTGCATTCATTAGCAAGTCCTGTTTCTAAAGATCTCATAATAATATCAAGGTTTTTAAGCAGGCAATTAGAACACAGAATAGCAATTGTAAAAAAAAAAAGGCAAAATTAGAAACTGTTGGGAGTGTTTTTATACTTTTGCAAAAGCAAATTGGGCTACAAGACTTTTGAGACTCTTGCTTTTTCTAGGTACAACTATTGCTAATTGTGGAAGAGCAACATCAGTGTTTTAAAGCCTTTTCCTTAAACTGACTTTCATTTCCTGACTAAAATTAAAAAAGAAAACCTTCTGAAATTATCACAGTATTGTTTGTTAATGGATCGTAACCCAATACAAAAAAAAAAGAAGGTCCCTCTGTAAGATTATATCCCAATACAAAAAAAAAAACAAAAAAACTCTGTAAGAAAGCACTACTCAGGAAATTATAAAGCCATAGAAAGAAGCTTTACATGTTCAGCGAATCTCAGATACCTTCAGGGGAGGCTTTCCCTAGATGGAAATGCAATACCCCTAGTGAATTTTAAAAATTATATTCAAAATAAATAACTGGGAAATGATATGAGCTAAACTCTATTACAGGTGACATGGCTGCATTTGTTCAACTCTGCCACAGAAGGCTATAGCTTACCACACGATACGCAGAGGACAGAGGGGCAGAGACAGGCAGTGGCATATGGTGCCCAGCTAGCCAACTCCTCAGCCTTCACAGGGCGCTCAAAGGGACGGGAAGGAATCGAAAAGGGATCAATAACCTAATCACATGGATGGTCTTCTCAATACAGAGAACCACTCACAGTAATTTTACAAAAACAAAGACTGACCCCAGACTACTGTGGTACCAGCCTACTTGGAGAGGATAAAAGTGAAGCGAAAGTAAAAGTCACTCAGTCGTGTCCGACTCTTGCGACCCCACGGACTGCAGCCCACCAGGCTCCTCTGTCCATGGGATTCTTCAGGCAAGAATACTGGAGTGGGTTGCAATTCCTTCTCCAGGGGATCTTCCCAACCCAGGAATTGAACCCAAGTCTCCTGCATTGCAGGCAGATTGTTTACTGACTGAACTAAGCCCACAGAAGTGAAGACAGGATAAGAAAAAAGATTAGCTAAAAGTTGCAGTATCTGTTACAGACAGATTCAGACTCCATAGGACGTCGTTAGAGTTCCTAGGAGAAAATGACAACCAGGGAGCTCAGCACGCTGAATTCCAGTACGGAACCCGAAAGACAGCCTGAGAATCCTGCTTCTGACTCATTCTATGAGACCACCATCACCCTGGTACCAAAACCAGACAAAGACATCACAAAAAAAGGAAAATTAGAGGCCAATAACACTGATGAACACAGATGAAACAATTCTCAACAAAATCCTAGCAAACCAACTCCAACAATACATTAAAAGTATCACACACCATGATCAAGTGGGATTTATCTCAGGGACATAAGGATTTTTCAATATCACAAATCAATCATGTGATATATCACACTAACAAACTGAAGATAGAAGCCATATGATCATCTCAATTGATGGGGAAAAACTTTTGATAAAATTCAACAGCCATTTATGATAACTCTTCATAAAGTAGGTAGAGAGGAGACATATTTCAACACAATAAAAGACATATGTGATAAACCTGCAGCTAACATTATACTCCGCATTGAAAAGCTAAAAGCATTTCCTCTAAGATCAGGAACAACTCAAGGATGTCCAGTCTCACCACTCATATTCAACATAATTTTGGAAGTCCTAGACACCTTATGGTCTGGGAGAAAACATTTGCAAACAGTGCCACCAAAGGATTAATTTCCAAAATGTACAAACAACTCATATAGTTTAATTTTTTAAAAAATTTAAAAAATAAGCAGAAGACCTAAATAGACATTTTTTCCCTACAAAACATACAGATGGCCAACAGGCACATGAAAAGATACTCAATATTGCTAATTATTTTTCAAAATGCAAATCAAAATTACAATGAGGTATCACATCACACTGGTCAGAATAGCCATCATCAAAAAATTTACAAGTAATAAATGCTAGGGAGGGTGGGGAAGAAAAGGAACCCTCCTGCACTGTTGGTGGGATACGGAGGCTCCTTCAAAAACTAAAAATAGGATTATCATATGATCCAGCAATCCCACTCCTGGGCATAAATCCAGAGAAAACTCTAATTTGAAAAGATACATGTACTTCAGCATTCATAGCAGTAGTATTTACAATAGGCAAGTCATGGAAGCATCCAAAATGTCCATCAACAGAGGAACAGATAAAGAAAATGTGGTACATACATACAGTATATCCCATCACCTCATGGCAAATAGATGGGGAAAAAATGGAAACGGTGACAGACTTTATTTTCTTGGGCTCCAAAAAAAATCACTGCAGACGGTGACTGCAGCCATGAAATTAAAAGATGCTTGCTCCTCTGAAGAAAAGCTATAAATTATTTGCAGAATCTTAAAAAAATGATACAACTGAACTTATTTACAAAACAGAAATAGATTCACAGACATAAAAAGCAAACTTAAGGTTACCAATGGGAATAATAGGGGGCAGGGGAAGAAGAGATAAATCAGGAATTTATGATTAACATATGTACACTACTAAACATAAACAGCAAATTCCTAGAGTATAGCACAGGAAACTATTCAATATCTTATAATAAGCATAATGGAAAAGAATCTTAAATATATATGTATGTATAATTGAGTTATTTTGCTGTGCACTTCAGACTAACACAGCATTGTAAACTACACCTCAATTTCTAAAAAAGCTTGCCAAATACATAAATAACCTGAGTTCATAATCCTCATTATATAAAAAAAGAAACGTCCCCATTCCCACAAAACAACACCCAACCCATTGAACCTTCAGAAGTTATTACACTAACTTCTTATGCTGAAAACTGGCTCAGATCAAGAAAGTAGTTTGGTTGACTCCTATTTCTAACCCAGACCTTTCCCCTGAAATTAATCCAATCCTTACAGTATCTGCCTATCTCTCCAGCTACATGTTTAATAGGCATCTGAACACTATCATGCCCAAAAGAAACCTTCCAAACCTATTCCTCCCTTAGAAGCCCTGGAGTCCCTGAGATGGCTCTCTCTCATATGTATATCCAACCTGTCAAGAAAATCCCAAATCCGATCACTTTTATCATCTCCACAACTAGCCCTCCAAGTCCCGCCACCTTTTTTCTTTCCTTCACTCTGCCTGCTTTATTCCACTCTCTGCAAATCAGCTAGAGAGATCCTTTCATTCTGTGATTCTGATGATGTCAGTCTAGTGCTCAAAACCTCATGACGTCTACCTACATCTGAAATAAAATACTACAATATCTTTATAACCTGGCTCCCGGATACCTTTCTGACTTCCTCCACACTTCTGCTTATCATCACCAGGCCCTAAACAAACTGGTCTCCTTGCTTCATCTCAAGATGTCAAGCACACTTTTATCTCAGGCTCTCTGCATCTTTTATTCCCTCACCTGGAAAGCTCACCTCATAGAGTCGCACGTGGCTCACTCTCACTGAGGTCTCTGCCTACACCTCACTTTTCAAAGAGGTCTTCCCTGACCACCCTATCACCTGTAGCACCACAGAGGCCATGGTCACGCACCATCTCCTGCCCTTGCTTTAACAGGTACAGCCACCCGCCTCTCAATCACGTGTATCTTCTGGTTTACACTGTCTACTGGCTATATAAGAGCACAACATTTATCTGTTTTGTGTAGAACAGTGCCTAGCACATATGCTATGCTGCGTTTAGTCAGTCAATCGTGTCTGACTCTTTGCGACCCCTTGGCTGTAGCCTGCCAGGCTCCTCTGTCCTTGGGGATTCTCCAGGCAAGAATGCTAGAGTGGGTTGCCATGCCTGCCTCCAGGGGATCTTCCCAACTCAGGTATTGAACCCAGGTCTCCCGCATTGCAGGCAGATCCTTTACCATCTGAAACACCAGGGATGCCTAACACATAGCTGGTGTCAATAAATATTCATTAAATAAATTAATAAATCTGAAATTGACACAGATATTTAAAGTTATCAAGGTTTTGTCAGGTAGAGAACATAAGGCCACTCTATAAATCTTTTATTACAGGGGCTTCCTAGGTGGCTCAGTGGTAAAGAACCAGCCTGCCAACGCAGGAGACAAGGGTTTGATCCCTGGGTGGGGAGATGCCCTGGAGAAGGAAGTGGCAACCCACTCCAGTACCCTTGCCTGGGAAATCCCATGAACAGAGAAGCCTGGCAGGCTATAGTCCATGGTGTCGTAAGAGCTGGACACAAACTTAGCAACTAAACAGACCTCCCTGGTGGCTCAGATGGTAAAGTATCTGCTGTAATGCAGGAGAACTGGGTTCGACCCCTGGGTTGGGAAGATTCCCCTGGAGAAGGAAATGGCAACCCACTCGAGTATTCTTGCCTGGGTAATTCCATGGACAGAGGAGCCTGGAGGGCTACATTCTGTGCGGTCGCAAAGAATCAGACACGACTAAGAAACTAACACACTAGCAACTAAACATCAACAGAGACTCTATAATAAATATTAATAAAGTTTCTCTACTATTTCTGTGAAAGTTAAATAGTTATCTTCTTTCATCTCTTGCTTTTCCAGACTGAAGATCCCCAAATCTTTAAATCAGATTGCTATGGCAGCGTTACCCTCCCAAACCTTCGTTAATTCTGAGAATCTCACTTGATTCATTAGGAAGTAACTCAGTGACAATTACGCCACCATCAATGGGAATGTTAACAGGCACGATCCCCTCACATCTGACTTCACAAATTCCTCACAACTTAGCACAAGACTTTGAATTTAAGCAACTGCCAAATCCTGTACCAATGACACTTAATTGCAGAAATAAATTTGCAAGTGGCCATGAAGCAGAGCTTACATTTGATCCTTTCTTTTAAAATATTTGATCTGAGTTTTAAACACTGATGGGGCAGATAAAGCAATGCCAGACAACCAAACAAGGAAAGGGAGAGGGAAGGAACAGCATTTGCTCTTCAAACATTTTCTGAGCACCCTGACATACCAGGAGGAACGTGGAAGAAGGGTTGCTATTTGCAGCTGGCCCAGAAAAAGCCAGCATCCTGAGAACACTGGGTGCAATCTTACCTCAAGGTTGAGTCTATGATGAATAAAAGAGGAAGAGTACTCCAAACACTATTCCTAGCCTTAAAAAAAAAAAAAAGTGAGGAACATGAGGACAATTTTCCCTAAGTTTGTTGGTGTGGATGAGATAGTTGGGATCATTCTCATGAAGGTTTCAGGTCCACCTTAAGTTGGTCAAATAATCAGTCTTAGGAACTAAGGGAACTGCAAAGGGCATCAGAACTTCTAAGCAAAGATGTATGCCAAGTTCTCATTCAAGGCTCCATTTTTAATATTCTTCTCTAAATACAAAGCTCCATAGCAGAGCAGACTAGGCATAAACCAAAAAGGACTAGGTCCAAATTCTAATTCCACCACTAGATATATTACTTCAAGAAAATTATACTGGACTTCCCTGGTGGCTCAGTGATTAGGAACCCATCTGGCAATGCAGGGGACAAGGGTTCGATCCCTGGTCTGGGAAGAGTCCACATGCTTCAGAGCAACTAAGTCTGTGTGCCACAACTACTGAGCCGTCCTCTAGGGCCCTCAAGTCTCAGCCACCAAGCCTGTGCACTGCAGCCGTAAGCTTGTGTGCCTCGAGCCCAGGCTCCACAACCAGGGAGGCCGGTGCCGCAGAAGCCCACGCACCGGACTGGAGGGCAGCCCACCCAGACAGAAGGCCTGGTGCGACCAAAGATACACAACATTTCAAAAAGCAAGCCCTGTGAAAAACCAAACTTAAAAAAACTGCTTAAACTTTATGATTCTGCACCTAAGTTTGTGCGAATGAGCATTAAGTACCTATTTTAAGGACTTGTTGTAAGGATTAAACAAGAAAAAGGGTGGAAATTATTAGCACCGGATCTGGAACCTTCTTTACTTTTTTCATCCTTTCACCATCTATGATAAAAACATCAGCAGAAAGCTCCGATCCCACAAAATATTTTTGCTTTAAAAGCTCTTCAAGGGACCTCCCAGCGGTCCAGGGGTTAAGACTCTGTGTTCCGTACACAGGTGTATGGGCTCAATCCCTGGTTGGGAAAGGTTCCACAGGACACATGGTGCCCCCCGCCCCTACCCCCAACCAAAGTTCTTCAAGTAATAAGACTGCCCTTCCCCAGGTTTCCTTGCCTCTCTGCAAAGACCCCTGTCTCTCAGCAGGCGCAATCTGGAGCCCTCAGGACAATCTCATTGTACCCTTTATCCTGTGCCTGTGGACCTCTGCCAGCAGCCCCAGACTCCCAGTTCATGCTTCTTCACCCACACCGAATCCCCACTGGGGCTCAGCACTTCCCCATCTCCCAGAAACCCCCCAACTGCGCCCTCTAGAACTCACAGCCTGTGATGAGCACAAGGTCACCCTCAGTTGGAAAGGGAATCTCTTCCTGAAGAATCGTGTAAATACCCCTTCACCCATCCACTGTAACCAACACCTGGCTTCTCCCCGAGGTCCATGCCTCCGAGGCAGCGAGGAGCTTCCCACTGCAAGCCTGGGTTGCACCCTGTTTATAAGCAGGGGAGGTGTACTTCTCTCCCCCACCATCCCCCAAGCCTTCCTCCCTAACCCCATTTTAAACACATCATCTGACTAGTGCACAGCACCTCTCCTTGTTTCTATCACCTACTAACCCCAGACTCGCACCTCCTCCCCACCATGCTTTACCTCCTGCCTCCCTGATATGCTTGGCAACCTACTCCTCCCTCAATTCGCAATATTCTCAGTAATTTCAAACACCCAGGCCTCCCAACTAGTTGAACTTGTCTCTTCCGATGATCTTTTCTTCACTTACTCAGTCATTCTGTGCCATGGTCAGACTCCAGACTTCCGCCAGGACCAGTAACTTATTGTTAATTTCACGCATCTCACATTTTGGCCACTATCTTCCAGTTTTCCTGCTCACTCTCTCCTATACCCCAACTTCAACAACTGTCAGCTACACTGAAATCAACAATTGAAATCAACAATTCATTAAACCTACCCCCTTTTCTCACTGCTTCCTATTCCGTGTCCCTTGCCCTTTTATCCAGATTAAATCCACAGTTGAACATTATAATTACCCCCCTGCATGCCCCTCACCTCCCTGGTGTATCTCCTACTCTGAGTTATTCAATGGCCAAGCCTGCAACCCTGGTTCTAGCCAACACCTCTGGCTCCCTGCCTGCCTCTGTGCCGCCGAACTCAGAAGCCAGAAAACAAACAGCCACACTAGGTGGTCTCGCTTGTGAATTTCAAGCCCACAAGCCCACGGGTGGATCCTCAAGTGAGTCCAATGCAGCAGTCACGCTACGTTTCCTACACACTCAGTTCTGAATAAATAGTTACTATTAATATAGTCTCCTCTCTCCTCAAACTGTCAGTACTTCACCTGCATCCTTCTTATCTACCTCCCAGAGAAAAATCAAGGAGATCAGAAGGAAACTTCCCCGAAATCCCACCACATCTACACAACACATCTGCCCCACTGTGGTACCTTAACCTTCCTTCCACTTTTCTAGCCTCAGCACTTTTCCCACTTTCAAGTCTCAGGAGCCCTTTGCGTGCTTTTGAATTACTGAGGATTCCCAAGGGCTTTTATTTATCTGTGCCTATCATATCTTGTCCCTATCATATTTACTGTGTGAGAAATTAAAACTGATACATTTTCAACATGTTAATTCATTGCAAAGTGAATAAACCTATTACATGGTAATAGAAACAACATTTATATGAAAAATAAATAAAACACAAAATGTAGTGAGAAAAAAGTAGGATTATGTCTTTGCCAATCTCTTAAATATCAGATTTCATGGAAGACGGCTGCATTCAAAATGCTGTAATATGTTGTTTGGGTTGAAGGATATGGAGGATTTCAGCTTTATACAGATTCATAGTTAGAAAAGGGAGGAACATTTTAACAGCCTTTTTTTAAAAATTATTTAAAAATTTTTACAATGTTGGTCCCTGCGTACAAGTCACATCAACCATAATTATACATCCACCCCCCTCCTTCTTGAGCCCCCCCTCCCNAATATACCTGCAACATAATACAAACCTTTTTAAGAATTCTTTCTAATTTACTCTGCGCAGACAGCGTCTAGCCACCACATTGCACGCACCACCACCCCCATGACTTCAGACATCAAATATTAACACAAAGTGAGTAATGCAAAAAGAAAGGGGGTTAATCAGACACCTTGAGAGAAAGAAAAAATAACACTGATTCAACGAGAGCTGCTAATGAGGCTTTTTGTTTTGGTGGCTTAATTTGGGAGTCTGATGACTAAGAAGAAAATTTAAGCTTCTCAGGTGACTGCTGTTGATTATTACCATTTTTTTCCCCTTAATTAAAGAGATGCCTTTGCTTAATTCTACAGCTTATGAATTCCAGGTATTTATCTAAAATCTGTGTCCACCTGAGTAGTGCAGACAACTATCCTCATTAGTAGATGGAAAGACCTCCTCTTATTGATTATGGATTCTATTTGACAGACGATGAACATTGCAGGCTGCGAACTGCTGTATGTTTAAATACATTACCCTAATACTCTTTAAGCATTGCCAATTGTCAACCTCATTAACTCTCAGCATGTGGCCAGGGCCTGGATTTCATTGCAACAGCCTCACTAAGTGAAAACAGGTATATAAAAATGATTTTATCATCAACAACATTATTATATCCTCCTTCACCTTGTGAAGTATTTAAAAGGCCTTTTTTTCCCCTTCTCAGAAAGGATAAACAGCGAACGTGGGAAACATAGAGAACACACTTTATTGATATAGCCACGTGTTTTAAAACACAAGATTTCATTTATCTTTTTTCCTGACACCCTTATTCCTCACGGCTCAAAATGGGAATTGTCCCAGGACTGACTGACTGTACTCTGAAGAAAAAAAGACTTATTTGTGGATGCCCACTATATTATCATTTTGCTTCAACAGAACAGGAGGCTAACAAGGTGTTACGCTGGACGCGTCAGCTTGTCATGAGGAAATCAGGATTTCACTTTTCGGTATGGTTCCAAATTTTCGTAATTAAAATGTCCGAGGAGAGGGGAAAAAGGAAATCAGGATTTCTGACATTGCTGTTTTCAAAAGAAAAAGCCAACTTTTGTTCTCTCGCGGAGAACAAAGAGTCTCCACACCTGAGACAGAAAATACACAGTAAATTCACGCTTGATCCTAGCAAACCAGTTAGATACCAGTGCAGTCCAGTACCCACCCCACACTGACGGGGTCAGACCTGTATCGGCCGACAGCATCCTGAGCCCAAGAGGCCAGGCAGCCCACACCTCCAGCTTCTTTGGGCGATGCTTCGTCTTCCCAAGTGACGCCAGGTAAACGCAGCAGCATTTGCATTACCAGGATCTCCCCAGGTCCCTCTAATGAGACCTCAGTTCATAAACCACATCTAGAAACATGTTTGCCAAGCTCGAAGGGACACAAACACAATTTATTTTTCCCCTTGCTCTTAGGAGATAGCTAGGCGAACAATGTACTAAGACTGCAGGTAGAAAAGCTTCATTCCCATGTTAAACAAAAACTTAACAGGGACAACCAAACCGAAAAGACACACAGAAAAGTAACCAAACACAACATCAAGGGGAAAATTCACACCGTCCAGTCAGGGTAAGGAACCTAAGTGGGAAGAGCCGAGAGACCCAACCCCTTCCCTTCTCTCCCTCCTCAGAGGCTCAGAAAACCCTCTGCACCTAGAGGCTCATTTGACAAAGAGCTTCCAGGCTTGTGCACCCTCAAGGAACCTCACAAACTGATTAAACTCATCACTAAATCTATTAAAACAAGGGAATGCAGAGAAATCTAAAAACGACAGGCAGTTAGAAGGGAAAGTGAGGACTGGTGAAATCAAAGAAGATTAATAGGGAGGATCGTGTTTAGCAGGCAGGGCATGCCAACCCCCCAACTCACGGGACCCTGTGTTGGCTCGCCATTGGTCCTGTGACAAAGACCCTCAACCTTAACATCAAGTACAAGTTCCCACACAGTCTAGCATGGCCCACCTCTACCCCACCATGCCCAGCACTTGCCATGCTCTGGGCCTGCCAGCCTCAGCATTTCAGAACGTGACTTTGAAGCTGCTGTTGCCTCTGTCTTCAACGTCGTCCTCTGTCCCCAACGCCCGGCCCAGTAACCTCTCCAATTCCCATGGCTCAAGAATCCTTCCTGATCTCCCCCTCGGCATGAAGCCCCCAAGCTGTCTCCCACACCATGTCTCTGCAACACAACACCCATCACAACATCAGTTCCCATGTATTTGTGGTTCTCTGATGAACAGCTGTCTGTTCCGCGAGATAAGAAGCACCCAACAGGCAAGCACTACTTTCCCCCATGGCATCCTGCACACACAGAACAGGCCAGGCACAGAGATGAGGGGCTCAAATGGCTACTAAATGACTGAGTGGACAGCCCTCCACAACAGGCTCACAGTGTGGAAGGCTGGCCAAGCCTCAGGAATCATTAAATTAGTGTCAAGAGGGCTCCAGAAGAATAAGATCCCTTTGCCAGAAAGTCTCTAAGTCCATGCAGTGCACAGGTGTTTAACTTCCATGCTGAAGTCTCCCCAACCCTCAGCGTAGCTGAAGCCTGCAGGAAGGGGCCATGCCTTCCAAAAAACAGTCCACAGCAGGGGTCTCCGCCCTGCCTGGAAAATGTCTGGACCTATGAAAAGCTACTACTGGAAAAAAAAAAAAAGCTGTTAGCACTTCTCTGGTGGCTCAGTGGTAGAGAATCTGCCCGCCAATGCAGGAGACATGGGTTTGAGCCCTGCTCCAGGAAGATCCCCCCTTGCCACAGAGCAACTAAGTCCATGCACCACAACTACCTAGTCTGAGCTCTAGAGCCTGGGGGCTGCAGCTACCAAAGCCCATGCACCTACACAGCCTGTGCTCCACAACNAGTCCCATCAATTCATGGCAAATAGATGGGGAAACAATGGAAACAGTCACAGAATTTCTTTTCTTGGGCTCCAAAATCACTGCAGATGGTGACTACAGCCATGAAATTAAAAGACACTTTCTCCTTGGAAAAAAAGCCATGACAAACCTAGACAGCGTATTGAAAAGCCGAGACATTACTTTGCCAACAAAGGTCCATATAGTCAAAGCTATGGCTTTTCCAGTAGTCATGTACCAATGTGAGAGTTGGACCATAAAGAAGGCTGAGCACCAAAGAACTGATGCTTTCCAACTGTGGTGCTGGAGAAGGCTCAAGAGTCCCTTGGACTGCAAGGATATCAAACCAGTCAATACTAAAGGAAATCCTGAATATTCATTGGAAGGACTGATGCTGAAGATCCAATACTCTGGCCACCTGATGTGGAGAGCTGACTCACTAGAAAAGACCCTGATGCTGGGAAAGATAGAAGGCAGGAGGAGAAGGGGACGACAGAAGATGAGATGGTTGGATGGCATCACAGACTCAATGGACATAAGTCCGAGCAAACTCACAGAGATAGTGAAGGACAGAGAAGCCTGACGTGCTGCAGTTAATCGAGGTGCTGAGAGTCGGACACAACTTAGTGGCTGAACAACAATAAAAGGCCTTCTAATTCCCCAAAGAAAATAGCTCTGTAAGGGGACTCATTTCCCAGGGCTGCTACATCAATGACCACAAAGGGGTGGCTTAGCACAGCAGGAATTCATCTCCATCACAGTCCTGGAGGCCAGATATCTGAAACCAAGGTGTCAGCAAAGCCATTCTCCATTCAAAGGGAGATGCCACAGGGAGGAAGCACTCCTTGCCTCCTCCATCTTCTGGTGGCCCCAGATGTCCCCCGGCTGTGACCCTATCACTCCGATTCAGCCTCTGTGGTCACGATGCCACATTCCTCTGCAAGTGTTATCTCATCTCTCTCTCTGCCTCTCACGTGGATGCTTACGATGGCATTTGAAGCACAGGCAATCCAGGGTCATCTCCTCAACAGCCCCCATTCAGCCACATCTGCAAAGACACTTTTCCCAAAACATCACATGTCCAAACTCTGGGATTGCTACCTTGATATCTTCAGGGGGCCGTAGGTCAGCTTCCAACAATGAGTAACCGAGGATTTGAACTAGATCTTCCATTTCCCAACACTCCTGGTCTTTTGTAACAAGAAGGGGCAAAAATCTTAGTAGGTTTACCTAAGCTGAGTCAACAAATCGATGCGAAATAGAGGCCAGACATTGGACTAGACACTGGAGGTGGTACAATGTGCAGGACCTGGCGCTTGGACTCAAGAAACCGCAGCTAGAGGACCAATAATTAACTAAAAAGGAGTGTTTCACGTGATCATGACATCTGGACCACCACAGCTGTCATTTTTAAATCCTAAAGCTGTCCATCTATAAACAGCTTTTGAAATTTTAATAAAGTTGTGCACTAACATTCCCTCAGGTCAGTCAAGCTAGGTGCTCAGACCCTGGAAGAGTCAGGCCATGGGAGCGGCACCCCCTCCAGCGCTCCCTTGCTGCTCCGGGTGTGTGCTGCGCTTCCATGGGCCACCCTGTAGCTTCTGTCGTGTAACTTTTTCAAGGAATGGTACTCGATTCAGGAGGATGGTGTGTGACTTGTCAACCTGACAGATGCTACGATTCTAAAGAAAGGGAAAGGAACGGGGAATGCAGGCATCCACCACTTCACACTGGGAAGAGGCCTGCGGCTAGATCTGTTTGTGAATACTGTGGAGCCAGCTGTGGGCTGGGGTTAGGGTTAGGGAAAATGGCACGGGCACATGTGAATGGGTCTTGAACCCTGGTCCTTTGCTATGAGCTCACTCAGCTTAAATACCAGACAAGTTCTTGTTCAGTTCAGTCCTTTTGGAAAGAACTGTAACAATACATATCACAGTGAGCTATAAAATATTCCTACCCTTGGACCCAGGAATCCCTCTATTAAATCTATGGAAGTGATTAAACAGATACCACATTAATGGCAGAAAGCAAAGAGGAACTAAAAGAACCTCTTGATAAAGGTGAAAGAGGAGAGTGAAAAAGCTGGCTTAAAACTCAACATTCAAAAAACGAAGATTACGGCATCTGGTACCATCACTTCATGGCAAACAGTTGGGGAGAATGGGGAGACAGTGTCAGATTTAATTTTCTTGGGCTCCATAATCAACGCAGATGGTGACTGCAGCCACAAGATTAAAAGACGCCTGCTCCTTGGAAGAAAAGCTATGACAAACCTAGATGGTGTATTAAAAAGCAGAGATATCACTTTGCCAACTAAGGTCTGTATAGTCAAAGCTATGGTTTTTCCAGTAGTCATGTATGGATGTGAGAGTTGGACAATAAGGAAAGCTGAGCTCTGAAGAATTGATGCTTCTGAACTGTGGTGTTGGGGAGTCCCTTGGACAGCAAGGAGATCACCAGTCAATCCTAAAGGAGATCAACCCTGAACAGTCATTGGAAGGACTGATGCTGAAGCTGAAGCTCCAATACTCTGGCCACCTAATGCGAAGAGACCAACTCACTGGCAAAGACCCTGATGCTGTGAAAGATTGAGAGCCAAGAGGAGAAGGGGGCGACAGAGGATGAGACGGTTGGATGGCATCACTGACTCAATGGACATGAGTTTGAGCAAACAGCAGGAGATAGTGAAGGACAGGGAAGCCTGGCATGCTGTAGTTCATGAAGTAGCAGAGTCCAGCATGACTTAGTGATTGAACAACAAATTAAACAGGAGGGGGAAATGCCACATACACAAATATATTCACTCCAGAAGGCAGTGGCACCCTACTCCAGTACTCTTGCCTGGAAAATCCCATGGATGGAGGAGCCTGGTGGGCTGCAGTCCATGCTAAGGGTCGGACACGACTGAGCAACTTCCCTTTCACCTTTCACTTTCACGCACTGAAGAAGGCAATGGCAACCCACTCCAGTGTTCTTGCCTGGAGAATCCCAGGGACGGGGGAGCCTGGTGGGCTGCCGTCTATGGGGTCACACAGAGTCGGACACGACTGAAGTGACTTAGCAGTAGCAGTATCTATTATGGAAAAGGAGAAACTGAAATAACTCTGTAAGAGCATGATTGCATAAATTATGGTCTATTAGCCTAATAGAAAATGATGAAGCTATCTAACACTGTTCATATGAACAGTATATGGAAATATGAAAACTGATAAAGGCAGAAAGATTATAAAAGAGAATTAAAATAAATGAATTCAAATTTTGAAAACTACTGATGCAGCATAAATCACAGAATATCCTGAAAAATTCAAAATACTGTGGCAAGCTGAGATGGTTATGGGTGGTTGTTTTCCCTATTGAAACTGAACTAGTCACTGTTAACACTGAAAAGGAAGAAAGGAGAAGAAAAGAAAAAATTAGTCATAGGGAAAAGGATTGAGACCATCGAAGATTTTCCTTGTCACAGTAAAATGCTAACATTTAAGATAGTACAAAATCAGAAAGAAAATGTCAAGTTAAAGAGAACTGTGAGAGGATGAGAACAGTGGAAAGGCCCAGGACTAGAGCCAGACAGGCCTGGGTCCCTTTAGGCAGCAGACTGCTTGATCCCTTAGTTCTCATCTGGGAAACTAGGGAAAGAAAGCCAAGAATCTGTTATAAGCGCATGAGAAAATACACGTTATGTTACCTTATATATGTAAAATCTATGTTACATTATTGGCGTGTAATGAATTCAAGGTTATACTTTTTGAAGAGTATATGTAAAAAGAAATAGGAAAAGCCAGTGTGTTAATAGGGGTGGGATGAAAAGGAAGCCAAGTACATTAGCAGATAATACAATCACATAAAATTAATGACTGTAAACATATTCATGTAACTAGGAATCAAAATGTTCCCCTAAAAAGATACAAACACAAAAGAAGGGAAATTCCTGTGAGGTTAAATTTAAATAGGAACTATCATTATGAACTTCTGATTTTTTTTTGTTGTTTTTAAGTATATTTTCCCAGCTCTTTCCACTGAAATCTCAGGGAGGCAGGAACAGTCCAGGAGCAATGAGTTCGTGCCCAGCTTCATGTCTCCAAGCACCAGTCCCAACCAGGAGGAACCTGGGCCTTTCTTTGAGAAAACATCTCCTGGACAAGGGCAGGACAAATCCAAAGCTAGCCGAGTACACCTTATTTACAAAAAGCAAGGAACACTCAAAGGCTGAGAGTACAGGAGCCAGCTTGAAGGGACTCGCACTGACCACACTGGGACAATCTGAATAATTCAGAGAATTTAGTGATAGATTCTAATACATTGACTTCAATGTAAATAAATCCATGAGTTTACACTGATACAAAAATTAACAGAGAAAGAAAAGGGCGTGGAGGGATGAAAACTTTTCCTTACCAAAGAATTCTAGACAATAAATGAGAAATAAAGAGTCAGAAAAATCACTGTTTTTTCAAACACCAATGTAACGCCTCATCCAGAAAAGGGTCACCATGGACGTAATACCTGATCCAGAAAAGCGTCACTATGGATATAAGGCCTGATCCAGAAAAGGGTCACTATGGATATAAGGCCTGATCCAGAAAAGCATCACTATGGATATAATAACTGACCCAGAAAAGGATCACCATGGATGCCTAAACTACTGGGTGAAAGGCTGCTGTGAAACAGGATATTCCCATGTTCTGAAAGTGCCTATTTCCTAATTACAAAACAAAAGTGGTCCTGTAGAATGGAAATATCTGGTGGACACCATCTGAACCAAGTGATCAAACTGAGTATCATCAATGCTGGGACAAGATAGTAGGATCTCTCCTAACCTGCACCCCAAAATTGATCATGAATCCAAGTCATAAGGAAACAACCAGACAAGTCCAGAACAAGGAACTTTCAACAAAATAACTGGGCCTGGGTTCGAAGTCATGATGGAATAATAAAACAAGGATGTGTTGTTCTCTCTCCTGTTGACTGCAAGATACAGTTCTATTTTATATATTAAAAAATGTATATATGTGTATATATAAATGCTAATTTTATTGCAGAAGTTTAGAGATGATAATGGTAGCATTTACGTTTGAGTCTGTTTTGGACAAATAAGCACTATGCTTTTCAAATGATTGGAAAATCAGTTTTATTTGCCTCTTTTTTTTTTTTTTTAACGGTAGTTTGATTTTTTTAAGTAAAAAAATCACTAAACTTGATCAGTGGTTAAAAAAAAAAAGGCAAGGGTCTGTTCTAGATTAGAAGATATACAGCAACTAAATATAATACAGGAAACCTAATTAGATGCTGGATTTGAAAAACAAAAGGCAATAAAGCATTTGAGGTTGGGGAGAGGTGAGTGGAGAGATCTGGCATATTTTAAATTGACTGGATATTAGATATTTCACATGATTGCTAATCTACTGGATATTAGATATTTCACATGATTGTTAATCTTCCTAAGTATGATAATGGTTAAGGAGAATGCTCTTATTCAAAGTTAAACACTGAAGTATCATGATGTCTGCAATTTATAGTTAACTGGTCCAGCCAAAAGAGGAAATTATGTGTGTGATGTGTAAAAAGTATATGTGTGTTAAAACAAATTTTAAAAAGGCACACAGGTTTTAAAAATGTTAATCAATCCAGATGAAGGGTATCTATTAGACATTCACTGAATTCTTTCCATTTTCTATAGCTTAAAAAAAAATTTTAACTATCAATAAGAAAAAAAAATTGATCTTAAACATTGAGTCAGCTAATTCATATTGCATGTGAACTTGGTCACATTTCTTCTGTACCTTATAAGCACAGAAGATGTGGAAGCAATCCAATCTGCCTCCCCGCCAACCACCACCACCAAAATGTTTGCTAGAATAAAGCTATGTTCTGTGCCAATTTCCTCCCCACTTGCTTCCCATCTGCAAGACTTTCACTTTAGAGGGAGTTGCCTTCATGCACAATGGAACAACAGATGTATAAGCAAGTAAGGAGAAGTACTGGTAAAACTGAGAGCATTCACAGTACATCAGGGAGTTTTCTTTGGTTGCATCTCAAACCCACACATATGAAAAAACAGATACAAGACCAAAAGAGGAAGCTCAGAACAGAAGAACACCCCAGAAAGGCCGGTCACTAATCTATCAGAAGGGAGTGTGGCAAGCGGCGAGGGCAGACAGCTGGGTTCACTACAGTTTACACAGAAAAAGCTAGTTCTGACAGATTATATTTGGTTATTAGGGAATATTGGTGCTCATACTACCAATATTTTGGAGCCCCAAAATTCTGCACTTATGGTAAAAATCAACTGCATTCTTACACAACTTAAAAATGACTCATTAAAATGTAAACAGAAAATATTGGTAAAAGAAAAAAAAAAAACAAAGGCATTTTGCAAAATGTCCTATTTAAGTTTAGGTGGTTCCATGTTTCTCTTCCCACTTGGGCAGAATGCCTTTCTTGGGGATTTGGAATCATTATTCTGTCTGTCAGATTTATAGCATTTAATCATATGGGATGTTTAAAAGTTCCTTGAGCAGAAAGATTATAGAAAAGTTATGTTCACAGACCTACGTTTTACATTTATAATTTTTACAGTTGCCTTAAAACTTAAAATATACTACACACACTTAAGCACATCTTCACACCACTCAACTACAATAGCTGTGAAATTATAAATAGTTGTTTAAACTGTGTCAAGAAATCCAGATATAGAATCCCCAACTGGGATAAGAACACTGAAGGAACTGTTCAGGGCACCATTTCTAAAATAATGCATTAACTGTAACAGGGAGAAAAAAATGTAGGACACTGGCTTCCTAATCATTAAAGAAACAGAAAGCTGTTTCAAACAAAACAAAAACTAAATGAGATAATCAAAAACAAACATACCCATCTTTAGTCTGATCCACCACACCACTTAAAAGTTCCACAGTCTTTGGATTAGGCTGGCTTTCTCCAAAAATGTTCAAATATCGGGTGACGAAGTCATTGGGAGACATGAAAAATTCACCATTTTTTTCAATGCTTGCATACTGTTTAAAAAAAGAAAATACATTTTATTCTCAAATGTATATAACCAGATCAATATGTGAAAAAAGCTGAAAATATTCAATGGATAAAATATCTGATATAACAATATACTATTACAAGGACAATTATTTCCCATCACTCCAAGTAAAAAAGCAAAAAAGACATTGAGTTTGCCAAGTTCTATCTTTATACCAGAGGTTCTCAGCCTGACTGTCCAGCTTACAAACACCAAAGTCCCCAGTAGGCCATCTCTGTTATAATACCTGCCTTTCTCGGGTGAACTTCTCTAGCTCTGAGCTGCCTGTTTTCATTTTTCCCCACAGAGGGCAGAAGTAGAAACTGATATCTACTTGGGACAGGCCAGGGACGCTGCTAAACATCCCCAGTACACAGGCACGATGCCCACCCCCTACCCCCCACCCAATTAGAGTCATCCAGACCAAATGTCAATCGTGCTGAGGGTGAGAAACCCGTCTTGACAGAAATTTAGAAAGACAAATTATATCTTGTTCTTTAGCAAAGACATACAGTTTTCTTAAAAAAAAAAAAGTATTATGAAATCATGAATGAAAACACCCTCATTCTTTTGCCCCTTTTCCTGTTTCAAAAGCATCAGTGATGGAAAAGAAAAAAAAGAGTGACAAAGAGGAGAAACTAGAGAGCAAACTGTTAACAGCAAGGCTTCTGTAAGACTTCATGGAAGCCAGTAAGAAACACTGCTATGAATGCATAGGAAGTGTGGAGCACAGTGTTAGGTTTTTACATGCAATATCCCATTAGTATTATGCAACCGCTCTACAAAGCAGCTGTTCCCATCCACATTTTAGAGATGCAGTGGTTAGATCTTGAATGGTAAACTAATTCACCCACACAGGCAGGGGTAGAAACAATACTGAAATCCAAGTACACTTGACTTCAAGGTCTTCATTCTGCTTTTACTCCAGAGCTCCTAAAACTTACATCTTTTTTTTTTTCCCACTTGAGCCAAAGAAGAAATTGGGCCCCTATTTTTAGAAAGACCATAACCATTAAGAAGGCTAAGGGCCGAAGAATTGATGCTTTTGAACTGTGGTGTTGGAGAAGACTTTTGAGAGTCTCATGGACTGCAAGGAATCAAACCAGTTTTTTTTTTTTTTTTTAATTTTTATTTTAACTTTAGTTTACTTTACAATACTGTATTGGTTTTGCCAAACATTGACATGAATTCACCACGAGTGTACTTGCGTTCCCAAACATGAATCCCCTCCCACCTCCCACCCCATAACATCTCTCTGGGTCCTCCCCATGCACCAGCCCCAAGCATCCTGCATCCTGCATCGGACATAGACTGGCGATTCGTTTCTTACATGATAGTATACATGTTTCCATGCCATTCTCCCATCTCATCCCACCCTCTCCCTCTCCCCCAGAGTCCAAAAGTTCACTCTACAGATCTGAGTCTCTTTTGTTGTCTCACATACAGGGTCATCATCACCATCATTCTAAATTCCATATATATGTGTTAGTATACTGTATTGGTGTTTTTCTTTCTGGCTTACTTCACTCTGTATAATCGGTCCTGAATATTCATTGGAAGGACTGATGCTGAAACTCCAATACTCTGGGCACCTGATGCGAAGAGCTGACTCATCAGAAAAGACCCTGATGCTGGGAAAGATTGAGGGAAGGAGAAGGGGGTAACAGAGGATGAGATGGTTGGATGGCATCATGGACTCAACAGACATGAGTTTGAGCAAGTTCTGAGAGATGGTGAAGGACAGGGAAGCCAGGCGTGCTGCAGTCCATGGGGTCACAAAGAGTTGGACATGACTGAGCGACTGAACAACAAAATTAAAAAAAAAAAAAAAATTTGTGTCCTTTATTCCTTTACTATGTATGTTTGGATCATTCTTCTGTGTTAAGTCGTTACAGTGAGTAAAGGAAGAGCTGTAAGTTCCTTTCCACCTGAAAATGGGGACAAAAGGTATCATGAAAGAGGAAAATGTGCATTTATTTAAGTTCCATCTTCTCAAAATGCCTAACATAGTAAGTCCTAAAGAGATATTGATTGGTGAATAATAATGAGAGAGTTTCAGGGAAAAAAAAAACAAAGAAACGCTGCTATGGTTAGTGTCCTCTCCATTCCAGAAGAGAAAGACTGAGTAAGAATAAGGTGGTGTGAGATGCTGTTTCGCAGCCTTCCCCCCATTCACAACACAGAATGTGCACACTACTGCTCTGTCGAGGTGGGGGGCTGTGAGAAATGCTGAGGAACAACTGGGGGGGTCCCACAGATACTTACAGAGCAGGAGAGGGCCTCTTGATCTTTGGGATCAAACAGTGTTTTGTGGTGGGGAGATGGGGACCTCAGGCTACAAGAACAGGGCTAGCTGGGTGGCAGAGGCCACCGTGACGGGAGAGCACGGTGAACAGGGTGCAAAGACAGCCAAACCCAACTCAAACTGCTTTTGCAAGTCACTTGTGGGCTTCCTGGAGATGCGGACATAGAGAACAGTCATAGTGCAGACACAGAGAACCCCACGAACAGTAGAGAGAACCCCATGAACAGCAGAGAGAACAGACTTCTGGACAAAGAAGGGGATGGGCAGGGTGGAACGAACTGAGAGAGTAGAGTTCGACGTACACATTACCATACGTAAACTTAGATGGCCAGTGGAAACGTGCCCTATGACGCAAGGAGCTCAAATCTGGTGCTCTGTGACAGCCGAAAGGGAGGAAAGGGAGGGGATGGGGTGGAAGGGAGGTTCAAGAGGGAGGGGACACACGTCTACCTATGGCTGACTCATGCTGATGCATGGTAGAAACCAATAAGATACTGTGAACCAATTATCTTCCAATTAAAAATAAATACATTACAAAAAAAGAATCTGCATGCCTAACCCTAACCGGGTTCAATCCCTGCTTCAGGAAGAGCCCACCCAATGCGGGCAACTAAGTCTGCGCACCACAACTATGGAGCCAGCGCTTCGGAGCCCACAAGGCCCAACCGCTGGGCCCAGAAGGATCAATTACTGAAGCTCACGCAGCTAGCGCCTGCGCTCCGCAACAACAGGGGCCACCAGGTGAGAAGGCCGTGCGCCGCAACCAGAGAGTAGCTTCTGCTCGCTGCGATGAAGACCCAGCACATCCATAAATAAATAGATAAATCTTAAAGAAGAAGTCACTTGTTCTTTCTACATTTTAGTCATTCCAAAGCAGGATCGGCTCTTGAGTAAATGCTCAGCTACAGGCTTTGGAGTCTCTCAGGTGTGGGATGCAAGCAGCTCTGCTTCTGCCTCTAAAGGACCTCAGGTAAGTAACTAAAGCTTTCTGGGACTCTGGCTCCTCACTTGTAAAATGGGGATAAGGACACTACCTGCTCTTAAGGTGATGCTAGAAATAAATGAACAGTCATGAAATACACTAGGCACACCACCATATACACAATAGGCATCTTATAAACGTGTTAAATAAAAACCAATAATCTAGCACATTTCTGTTCAGTAGCTTAGTCGTGTCTGACTCTTCGCGACCCCATGAACTGCAGCACGCCAGGCCTCCTTGTCCATCACCAACTCCTGGAGTCCCCCCAAACCCATGTCCATCGAGTCGGTGATTCCATCCAACCATCTCATCCTCTGTTGTCCCCTTCTCCTCCTGCCCTCTATCTTTCCCAGCATCAGAGTCTTTTCCAATGAGTCAGCTCTTCGCATCAGGAGGCCAAAATATTGGAGTTTCAGCTTCAACATCAGTCCTTCCAGTGAACACCCAGATCTGATCTCCTTTAGGATGGACTGGTTGAATCTCCTTGTAGTCCAAGGGACTCTCAAGAGTCTTCTCCAACACCACAGTTCAAAAGCATCAATTCTTCAGTGCTCAGCTTTCTTTACAGTCCAACTCTCACATCCAAACATGACTACTGGAAAAACCAGAGCCTTGACTAGACAGACCTTTGTTGGCAAAGTAATGTCTCTGCTTTTTAACATGCTGTCTAGGTTGGTCATAACTTTCCTTCCAAGCAGTAAGCGACTGAACTGAACTGAGCTAGATTATTGGTTTTTATTAAACAATTTTTTGCACAGTACAAAAGAAAAGCTCAAAGATGGCCCAATAATCATACTATTCTTTAGTTAGTATTGAATTTGGCTTTTTGCAAACGTGGAAGAATTATAATTTATTTTCCTAACTGAGGCAAAACAGGACTGAAATATAAAGGAAATGTCACTGCTAATTACAGGAATCCTATGATTTAGAATTATACCTATGTTTGCTTATAGTAGTGAATAATTCATTTATTTAAAAACACAATTTAACTCTCCTCTCACCAGTAGACATTATTATTACTGGATTATCTCCAATTTTTCTTATTTTTTTAAAAGCTAAAGTAACCAGCTTTGCATATAACATCTGTCCAAATTCCTGGCAATTTTCAAAGGCTAGACTCCCAGAGGAGAAACTGTTGAGTCAAAGGAGAGGATCTTTAAGGCTCTTGATACTTATTATCACACTGCTCTCCAGAAAGGACTGTACCAATTATACTCCCAACCAACAGCATGAGAACATGCCCTTTCCCCCTTTGTCTATCATATTTGCTGCAAATAACTTGATATTTTTATATAATTGAGTCTGTCGATTTTTATCTGCTTTATAATTTCTTCCACTACTTCTAAGTTTAGAAGCTATTATAATTCTTCATCACAAGCCTACATATTCACCCACATTTTCTCTTAGCCTGTTTTGAATAGGTTTAGCTTTTCCCTTTAAGTTTCAATACATTATTGGTACTTTGTTTTCGATGTGGTTTGAGGTAAGGGTCCTCCAACTTGAGTCTCTTCCACTTATTCTCTTGGTTGTCTCTCGCAAGGGAAGATCCCCTGCAGAAGGGAATGGCAACCCACTCCAGTACTCTTGCCTGGAGAATCCCACGGACAGAGGAGCCTGGAAGGCTACAGTCCATGGGGCCATGAAGAGCCGGACACGACTGAGCAACGAAACAACTCTTGGCTGTCCTAGGAGCCCACACATCAAATCATTCTCCCTTCCCTCACCTTTAGGATGCCATAAAGGATGCCACAGGCTAAATTACCATTTGGTTGGGACTTCCCTGGTGGTCCAGTGGTTAAGAATCCACCTTGCAATGCAAGAGATGCAGGTTCAATTCCTGGTAGGGGAACTAAGATCCCACATGTCGCACAGCAACTAAGCCAACATGTCACAACGAGAGAGCCTGTGGACCACAACAAAGGACATCCCGCAGGATGCAACCAACCCTACACAGGCAGACACACAAATACTTTCAAAAACTGGCATATGGCCACAAGGGAAAGGCTTGGCAAGGAAGTCCATCTCCTGCACAGTCCTGATCAGTGGGCAATGCCTTCCTAAGTGAAGATGTACTCAGACCCAGCTCCATGGGAGGAATGCCCGGATGAGCTGACACCTCCTATCATCATCGCAGCGGGCAGTGTTTCAGGACTAACCTTGGCAGCTGACCCATCGACTCTTGCAAGGTCACATGTGCCTTAATTGCCATAACTAGAGGGAAAGCTCTGCCAGGACAGAATTTCTTTTCCCGTCTCCTCGAGCTCTAGACCGTTCAATAGACATCTGACAAATGAACGTGGAGTGAAAAAAGCATTGCACTGCTGGACTTCCCTGGTGGCACAGAATCCGCTGCCAATGCGGGGTTCAACTCCTGATCTAGGAAGATCCCACATGCCCTGGAACAACTAAGCCATGCGCCACAGCTACTGAACCAGCGCTTCAGAGCCCTAGAGCCGCAACTAACGGGCCCCTGTGCCGCACCCACTGAAGTCCGGCGCCTAGGGCCCATGCTCCGCAACAAGGGAAGCCACCGCAGTGAGAAGCCTGAGGACAGCAATGAAGAGGAGTCCCCGCTCGCCTCAACCGGAGAAAGCTCTGGCAAAGCAATGGGGACCCAGTGCAGCCAAAAGTAAATAAATGAATGAATAAACAAAATAAGAACGCATTTCATTACTTGTTTTCTTACGAGTCTTCTTACGAGACAATCACTCTCTTAGTTTTCCCCAAATGATCTTTAGAATCATTATCAAGCTCCCAACCCCTAAAAGAAAAATTTCCACTGAAAAAGCAAAATAAAACTACAATGCAATAATACCACTACTCATACACAAGATAATTAAAAAGAAAAAAACCAATGTTGGCAAAATATGGAGCAAATGCAACTGGCAAACCGCTTCAGAAAACTGCTTGGCAATGTCTACTGTAACTGAATGTACATGTAAGGACAGACCCAGCCATCCCAACACCAGTGGGATTTTTCCCTTCCCATAATTTATTATTTCTCGTTGGAAATTTTACTTTTTCACTTACAGATGACCCTTTAACACTTTTTGTAAGGTCAGTTTAGTATTGATGAACTCAGTTTCTGCCTGTCTGATCTCTTTGCTTGTCCTTCAATTCTGAATGATAATCTTGCTAGATAGAGTATCCTGGGTGGTAGGCTTTTCCCTGTTAGCACTTTAAAAGTATCATGCCATCCATTCTCTTCTGGCCTGCAAAGTTTCTGCAGAAAAATCAACTGATAACCTTATGCGGGTTCCCTTGGATGTGTTCTCTTGTTTTTTTTGCTACGTTTAAAATCCTTTTTCTATTTTGATTGTGATCATTTTGGCGTGGGTCTCTTTGGGTTTACCTTGTTTGGAACCCTCTGGTGCCTGCTGTACCTGGATGTCTGTCTCCTCCTCCAGGTTTGGGAAGTTCTCAGCCATAATTTCATCAAATACACTTTCTACTCTTCTCTCTTTCTATCCTGTGCTAAGTCACTTCAGTTGTGTTGGACTCTTTCTGACCACATGGACCATAGCCCGCCAGGCTCCTCTGTCCATGGGAGGCTGCAGGCAAGAACACTGGAGTGGGTTGCCATCCCTCCTCCAGGGGATCTTCCTGACCCAGGGACTGACCACACGTCTCTTACGTACCCTGCACTGGCAGGTGGGTTCTTCACCACTAGCGCCCCCTTTCTTTTCTGGAACCATTATCATGCAAATATTAGTACCTGGGATGTTGTCCCGTAAGTCCCTTTAACTAGCCTCAATTTTTAGAATTTTGGGGGGGGGGGGTGTAGTTCTTACTGGGCAGTTTGCATTACTCTAGCTTCCAGATCACTGATGCATTCTTTGTCACCCCATCTCTTGTTCACGTCCTCCAGCGTACTTTTTCATCTCAGTTACTGTATTTCTTAGTGCCGTCAGCACTTTTCCAACATTATCTAGCTCTTCACAAAAATTCTCACTGTGTTCACCGATTCTTCCCCAGTTCAATTAGGATTCTCATCACCAATGCTTTGAACTCTTCCATCAGGTAAATAATATCTGTGTTTCATTAGGGTTTTTTCCCAGGGTTTTGTGGTTTTTTTTTTCCTTATACTTTCACTTGAAATATATTCCTGTCTTCTCATTTTGTTTAACATTCTCTGTCTTTATGAAACTAGGTGAACATCTACCTCTCCTGCCCTTGAAAGTGTGTCCTTGGAGCATTCCCAGCAGCTCTGGCAGGAGAAACAGAGCTAAAGTGAGCATGAGCTGTGTCTTCCCCAGGGTGTGCTGGCAGCTGGTGTGCTGGGAGGAGGTGGGGCTGGAACCCAGCCAGGTGCAAGCGGGGGCACTCCTCTGCTCAGGGGCCATCACTGCCCTCTTGGGGGTGGGAGCTGCGTTTCTCTTGGGTATGACAGCACTCTCTGCCTTGGTCTGGGGTGTGGCCAGGGCCTGAGGGTCTAGGGCTGCATTTCTGTGTGGGTTTCACTTTTTCCCCCACATATGCACCTTGTTAGAGGCTGGATGGGATTGGGGCCAGAGGAGGCTGTGCCCCAGCTCTAAGCTGACTCCACCCCACCCCCCAGCAGCATTATTTTGGATAGCAAAAAGAAAAATGGAAAATAACTCAAGTGTCCACAGCAGAATGTTTCGATGAATTGTGGCACAGTCACACAGTGGAATAAACTAACTCCGACTACACGTGACAACATGGATGAATCTTACCAATAAAGCAACAGAGAAAGAAGCCAGACTCAAGAATACATAGTGTAAGAAAAGAAAAAGGGAAACATGTTGTATTATTCATTTTATATAAAGTACAAAGCCAGGCAAAGCTAACACGTGGTGACAGAAGTCAGATGACTAGTTCCCTCGGGAGGGTATCGCCTGGAACGGGCGTCAGAGGGCTTCTGGTGATGGACAGGGAGGCCTGGCGTGCTGCGATTCATGGGGCCACAAAGAGTCGGATGCGACTGAGTGACTGGACTGAACAACTGGACTGAACTGAAGGATGCTGGTTACATGGATGGATTCACTTTATGAACACGAATGGAGCTGTACAGTTCTGATTGATGCACTTGATTTATTCCTCAATATAGTTTACAAATAAAAAATCTCAGGTCTTTTATCTGCCTTGTTTTTCCAGAGGTGATAAAACATCTCTTCAGCACAAGGACATGTTAATATGGACACAAGAAACACAGTTTTCCTCAGTTTTAAAAAACAGCTCATCACCAAGGCTTGGGTGGTCTACTTTGATTAAAGATGTCAAAGGTTCTTCCTTAGACTGATGAACAGAGGGTCCCTGTAAGGGGCTTGGACTATACCTTGCAGCCACCACACCTTTAAAAAGTTATTTAATCCTTCTTCAGTAATAGATGTGATAAATGACCTGAAGCTTCTCTCCTTTACCATTTCTGGAAGTTCAATATGATTAAACATATATACTTATGAAATGGGAAGGCTTTTAGGATTCCTTCCATAACCTAGTAAAATACTAATTGTGATGGTTAACTTTATGCATCGACTGGCCAACAGGTGCCCAGATGAAGCACTGTTTCTGGGTGTGTTTGTGAGGGTGTTTCTGGATGAGACTGGCATTTGAATCTGTGGACTCAGTAAACTGGACTTCCCTCCCCAATATGGGTGGGCTTCACCCAATCCATTGAGAATGGAATAAAAGATGGAGGAAAGAATTCATCCCTTTTTTCCCTGCCCCATTGCATAAGCTGGGTCCTATCTTCCTTCTCTGGCCCTCAGACCGAGATTTACATCATCACCTACCCTGTTCTCAGGACTTCAGACTTGGACTGAATTACAACACAGCTTTTCCTGGGTCTCCAGCCTGCTGCTGCTGCTGTTAAGTCGCTTCAGTCGTGTCTGACTCTGTGCGACCCCATAGATGGCAGCCCACCAGGCTCCCCCGTCCCTGGGATTCTCCAGGCAAGAACACTGGAGTGGGTTGCCATTTCCNTGAAAGTGAAAATTCAAAGTGAAGTCGCTCAGTTGTGTCTGACCCTCAGCGACCCCATGGACTGCAGCTTTCCAGGCTCCTCTGTCCATGGGATTTTCCAGGCAAGAGTACTGGAGTGGGGTGCCATTGCCTTCTCCACTCCAGCCTGCAGACAATACCATCCTAGGACTTCTCGGCCTCCAAGATGGATGGTGTGAGCCAATTCCTTATAATAAACCTCATTAGGTAAGTACCTAGAGATAGAGCTCTCTCCTACTGGTTCTGTTTCTCTCAAGAACCCTGACTAATAAACCAAATGTCACCAGGAAGACATACCTCCACACCCAATGAATCTGGTGGCAAAGGAAAGCAATGTGTCACGACACTATCCTCAGAAGCCAGAGGGCCTAACTGGCCTGCCCACTACTGATGGAACAAAATAGTCTATCAACTGTGAATACGCCACAACCATAATCACCAGTCATTCATTTCTGCCACAAACCATTCCTGTCTGGAGGCTGAAAGGCAAATTCTTCTTGAGTGTGTTCCAGCCACTGAGAAATGCTTTGCACACCTGATCACTGTGTCTGACCATTCTTCCCCTGTTACATGGGTGGAATAAAGTATTATACTTAAGAACTTGAAAATGGATCAAATATTGTATGTTATTCAGTTCAGTTGCTCAGTCGTGTCTGACTCTTTGTGACCCCATGAATCGCAGCACGCCAGGCCTCCCTGTCCATCACCATCTCTCGGAGTTCACTCAAACTCACGTCCACCAAGTCAGTGATGCCATCCAGCCATCTCTCATCCTCTGTCGTCCCCTTCTCCTCCTGCCCTCAATCCCTCCCAGCATCAGAGTCTTTTCCAATGAGTCAACTCTTTGCATGAGGTGGCCAAAGTACTGGAGTTTCAGCTTAGGAACTACTATTAATTTCATTAAGTGCACAGTGATATATATTATGGCCACATATAATATTTACTAACATATATTATGACCATTTCTCAATAGGGAATCTTAAAATTATTGGGAGCTATATGGAGATAGCTAACTTACACTGAAATACATCAGTAAATATTATATGTGAAACTAATGTGACAAAAACTTATTTAAATTAGGTGGTGGTTATGTGGGTACTTACTACTCTACTTTCTGTATATTTGTAAATTTTAATGAAACGGTTTAAATGTCATTAGGTATCATGAATAGTCAACAAATACATTGCTGATGATAAAAAACACAAATTTAAAACAAGATACAATTTTTCAACGAGTTGTCAGAAAGGCTTTTCATTGTTGCTGCTCAGTTTTTTTTTTAATAATCTGAGTTGATGTCACAATGTGGAAAAATGTAAACTTCCATACTCCCAACAAAAATGTGTACTGATGCAACCTTGAGAGGCAGTCTGCCAAGAATCAAAAGCCTTGAAATGTTGTAAATCCACTCTTCAACAATTCCACTTCTGTAAATTTATCTAAGAAAATCCTAGCTATATGCAAAAATGTAGTTTCAGGGCTATTCATTTCAGTGTTGTTATGATAGCAAAGCAGAACTAAACATCCAATAATAGAGAGTGGCTAGATAAATTATGGTAAAACAGCCATATACAAGAGTATCATAGCAATAAAAAAGCAGAAATGCTTTCAATTATAGGAAAAGGTATTCATAATGTATTAGATGAGGGAAAAAATGAATACCAAATAGTATTTTTCCTCCTGTTAAGGAAAAAAAATTATACTCATACACAGAGGCAGAGAAACAGGAATCCAGACATATGCATATATAAATAGATTTAAACAGATACAGGTATATATATAGACTTAAATATATATGGATTACAAGTTTCAGTTCTTTATACACATCTTTTTTTTAATTTTCAAAAAATATGAACTGTTGTGTCATAAGCAAAAAAGGTTTTCAAAGAGGAACTTATTTTTCCAATTTCCCCTACAAAATCTTCTAAAAATATATATTATGCTTTTGTTGATGAATTATAAAATTCCAAATGCTATTCACTACATATTACTATCCCAATTTGTAATATGACCTGCTTCCCTTCGGAGAAGGCAATGGCACCCCACTCCAGTACTCTTGCCTGGAAAATCCCATGGACAGAGGAGCCTGGAAGGCTGAAGTCCATGGGGTTGCTAAGAGTCGGACACGACTGAGCGACTTCACTTTGACTTTTCACTTTCATGCATTGGGAAGGAAATGGCAACCTACTCCAGCGTTCTTGCCTGGGGAATCCTGGGGACAGGGGAGCCTGGTGGGCTGCTGTCTATGGGGTCACATGGAGTCGGACACAACTGAAGCAACTTAGCAGCAGCAGCTGCTTCCCTTGTCTGGTCTTCCCGTCCTCCACATCTTACACTATAGTAAGGCATTTAGTTGCATCCAGCTCTATACTTCTAAACAGTAACTACCACCTCCTTCACTCTCACTTGAGCTAATGGTTGTCTCAATTTCTGCATTCTTAATACTGGTACTTCCATGTCCCCAGGCTATATATCCAGTGGTCATATTTACTCCCTGTTCACGATCAATCAATCCACCCTGAATACTCATTAGAAGGACTGATGCTGAAGCTCCAATGCTTTGGCCACCTGATGTGAAGGGCTGACTTCATTAGAAAAGACCCTGATGCTGGGAAATGTTGAAGGCAAAGAAGAGAAGGGGACAACAGAAGACGAGATGGTTGGATGGCATCACAGACTCGACGGAGATGAGTTTGAGCAAACTCTAGGAGATGGTGAAGGACAGGGAAGCCTGGCGCGCTGCAGTCCATGGCGTCACAGAGTCAGATCGACAGCATGATCATCCATTACACAAGATCAGGCATTTTCAATCAAACAGTCCTTCAAAATGTGTTAACTTGCCCATTCTCCATTCTTCCTGCTACCACAACCCTAACCAAGTTATTAGGGTTGCACCCTGGGATTACACCCACAGCTGCCTAACCCATGGCCTTCCTGCACCAATCCAATCTCAGACCCATCCTCCAAGTCACTGGAGAACTCAGAAAACCTTCAATGGCTTCCTATTATTTAGCAGAAATGCCAAACTCCCAATTATCTTTCTAATTTTGTCACCCACAACCTGTAAAACTTGGCAGACTCCTTTGCAGAGCTGAATGAAGTAAACATTCGAAGAATGAGCAAAAATCCTTCAATCTGAGGGAGGTTTGCTCCCAATGTGGTCCCTCCAATGTGGTCCTGGTTCCCAGAAGCCTCCGCTGCCCCCCTGGGTGCCTCCCTTCCTCCCCGCCACACCCCCTGGCTCCCACGCATCCTCGGGGCTCCTCAAGTTCCCACTCCAAGGAGCCTTCTCTGACCTCTCCCCACCACAGGGACTGCTCCCTTCTCCCATTTCCTGTGGCGTCTGCTTTAACCACACAAGTGACCCTTGACTGTGCTGACTTAGATACTTTTTTTTTTTTTACCTTCTGCGTGCCTATAAATTTTGTCTCCTGTATAAAACCTGAACAACTCTAAATAAGACATGGATGTTACTTATACCTTTTTACACATCTCACTCACTGCAGAGTTCCATGGCATTTCATTTAAACTGTAAGCACTCAAATACACACCTGTTTATTAACATGAAACAGCACAGAAAGTGTCAGGCAGAGAAAAAATCTTAGGTTCCCAACACTTAGGTTGGAAACAAAGCTGACTACACCTAGACTTCTACATCCAGACAAAACATTAACCGCTACATGTCACTAAAACAGCCTGCATGAAAAAATTCAAACGCCTTAGGCTGGAGATGTTTTATGCCAAGTTCCACTCTGCCCACCATCCTAGCACCATCTCCCAAGCTTCTCTGAGCCAGGCCACTTCCACG
Source organism: Redunca redunca (assembly GCA_006410935.1). Taxonomy (NCBI): domain Eukaryota; kingdom Metazoa; phylum Chordata; class Mammalia; order Artiodactyla; family Bovidae; genus Redunca; species Redunca redunca. Next base: position 424,704 of record SJYQ01002385.1, on the reverse strand, counting down.
CCTGGAGTGCTTTGCTTTTGCTTGCACGATATTTCCTTTGTCTTTCTTTGCTCTACATTCCTCCTCCACCATCTCCATCTGATAAACAGCAGCTCAAATATCACCACTGCCCAGCAACTGTAATGACCCTCTCTAGGAAGATATAACTAGCCCCACATCATCTTCTTTCTAATTAATACTATACAATGCATATCAACCATATTATGTACTACATAATGTATATCAACCTGAATCCATATTGTGGATTTTTTTTAAAACACTCGAACACACACAGTGAGATAGTTAAAGGCAGGAGCCATAATTCATTCATCTTTATAACCCCAATATCTGACAGTAAGCAACTTCAGAAAAAGAACTGATTTTAACTCTTTTCAAAAAAACAAACAAACATAAAATAAGCCAGAACAGGGCTCATTTTAGTCCTCCAGGACCCCTCTTTCCTTATCTGTTTCAGTTCCACTAGGTCTCTCTGCTCGCCACAGCTGTCAACTCCCCCATTACCAGCACATCTGGTCTCAAAGGAACAATGAAGCTTCCCTCCACCTCCCCGAGGCTACAGTACAATCACCTAACTAGTGTAGCAGAGAGGGTGGGATATTTATAAAGAAGAAAAGTCAGGAAAAATGTCAGAAAAAAATCACCAAATAGGTTTACAGAGTGCTTGCTGCTGATCCACTATTAGAACTAACAAGCCCAGGTGTACAGCAAAGTGATTCAGTTATTCATTGTCAATCAGCTATGCATGCTAAGTCCGACTCTTTGTGACCCCATGGACTGTAGTTTTCTAACTCCTCTGTGCAAGGGATTCTCCAGGCACGAATACTGGAGTGGGTAACCAGATCTTCCTCACTCAGGGACTGAACCTGCATCTCCTGCATTGCAAGCAGATTTTTTGCAGCTGAGCCACCAGGGAAGCCCCTCAATCAACTATACGTTAATACAAAGTAAAAATTTTTACATTGTAAAATAAATAAATGAACCACAATTTACTTAAGCAAAAAAAGAAAAAATAGAAAGCCCAGGCTCACTGGAGACGTGCCTGGCACAGCCCCCAGAGGCGCCTCGCTCCCTATTCTTCCCCCACAGCACTGTCTGCGGTAGAGAGTAAACAAGAGATCCTCAGCGCGCTGAGCCAAGGTGGATTTGCGTTGGTACCACACTACCCCAGCCTGATGAGATCACCCGAACCTCTGCCAGATCCACAATCCCTTCTAGAAACTGCTGATCACTTCTTTTCTTTAGGGACAGTTCCCCCACATCATCCCATTGGACTCTAAGTCATCTGGAATTCTCACTCAAAAGCCACGTAGTCTCAGCCACACCAAGGGAGGGCAGCACTTCCTTTCTGGCCCCAAAGATTCCACCCGAGCTTTCAGGCCCACTGACATAGAAGCCCCATAGGCCACTCTCCAGAACTCTGGAGAGACTCCTGCCCTCCCCTGGGTTTCCCTGGCCAATCCCACTTGTCTCCAGTAAAACTCCCCTGTGACTGCGATGCATGCAGCCACTAGAAAAGGTACCTCCTTCCATTGGAAGGCTCAACCCAGCCTCATCCGCTACCACGTGGCCTCAAACTGTGGTCGCAGTTTCTACCTGGAGCCTTTCCACTGAATCACATCAAGAAGACCAATAAGGATCCAAGAAGCACCATCTACTGAGACCCTCTAAGTTGTTCCCATTTCCCGATGCCCACAGCTACTGTTGGCTTAGAAAACAGGTCACAGATTCTGAGTTCCGAGAATGATCGTGACTCTGCCGATTCAATTTTATGAGCTTCGTCCATCTCTCCAGGTGCTTTAGCACCACCTCGCAGGCTCTTCTGCAAGTGGTCTTCCAGAATTACATCATTAGAGTTTCACAACAAAAACCTTATAAATACACAGCCTAAAAACATCTATGGCTCCCTCACATACACCTCAGCCCCGTCATGGGGGGCCCAACGTGCGCAGCAACAGACAGGGTGAGAAACAAATGTGCTTCTGTTTTCTGGACTTTCATTACCCAAAATCCTTTTCCACCTTAGAGTCTCTATACCATATGTACCTTTTCTGGGCAAAACACAAGCTTTATAAAGAACTCTGCCTTCTAATATATAACCCAGTCTACTTTATAAATTGATTCTTTTTTTCTCCTATTTTTTACCTATTTTCTCTTGGAGTCTTTGTCTCTATGAATGACTTAATTTCAAGCATTTACTGAATCAACATCTAATGCGTATCAGGTGCATATCTAATACACAGCACTTTCAGGTACGTTTTTTTCATGGAATCTTTACAACTTTTTATAACATTATGTAAATGTTCAAATATACACAAAGTAGAGTGAACAGTATGGTAAATCCAATATTCCATTTTCCAATTGCAAAAATTATCATACTGCTTATTTTTCCTACACCACCAAAACTGGGTTATTTAAAAGCAAATCTCAGATATCATAATCTCACCTGTAAATACTTCAGTGTACATCTCTAAAAAACTCTTTATAAGTTTCCATATTCAGAATACTATTACCTAACCTAAAAATCAATTAATAATTACTTAATATCAGATAATCCTATCAGTATTCAGATTCCCTGATTCCTCAGTTTTTAACAGTACCACATTTTGATACAGAAAGTGATGCTAGGAGAATTAATAACTTCCTAAGCCATATATACAGAGCAGCAGAACAAGTTTCTCCCTTGAAGCTTTGGGTTCTCTTTAAATACAGCACACCTACCTTCTGACCATGTTTAGAAAAGGCCTCCATATGTACTTTTTAAAATTATCTTTACAAAAATGGCCTTTCTTGTTTTAGTACTTTTATTGCCAGTAGATAACCTCAAAAATGGTTCAGTATCTGGGACCTGAGGCAGACTTTATTATTAGAGTATTAGTCCCTCAGTGCTCAATATCACAGAGTAAGTGAAAATATAAGAAACGAAGGAAATAAACTTGTACAGTGTGATGTAGTATCTACTGTTACTCGTACTGAGGCCTCCTCAAGGGCACCACAGCTGAAGCTGAATGATATGATGACGGTAACATCAGCAATGTTCTGCTCAGGAGAGACCAGGGTAGTCCATTCTGGATGAATGAAGGATGACGAAAGGTGTTTACAAAGAGCTTTAAACTTAGGACGGAAAGCTTTAGTATCATCTGCTGCAAAGGACAATCCTGGAAAGGTAAATGGGTTGCGAGACTAAACTCCCCAACAGCTCCTTTTCGGTACTGAACATCATGTGGGACAACGAAGTAAAATGTAAACCATACAGCCATCACAGACAGTCGCCTACAAGCACGTGATACATTTTAAAAGACAGATATAAAATCGATCTCTTTTACAAGTCTTAAGTAAAGGTACTTCTGGGGATGTTTTTAACAATGAAATAGAAAGCTGCTTGAAAATAATCTTTAAAAATTGTAGAACACAAATAAGAAACAAAACAGATTCTTTTATACTGACCTTCAAAAATATTGTTTTAAGTTCAGCTGGATCTGCTCTCTTGGTTAAAGCCACCTATAAATAAACATAAAAATGTTTATATTATTAGAACAAAGCTGAGAAATCAAGCTCGCAGACTGAAAGAAAATAAACTCCAGGTTAGAAATCAGTGAATTTCATTTCTGCACTTAAAGCACTAAATTTACCCAGTGCTTAAACTACTCTCTGGATTTTAAATTAGACTTCTTATGAGGCTTCTAGAATGATAACATTCCATACAAGAAACAAAAGCTCCTAATATGCAGTGTTTAATATACATCATTTTTTTCCAAAATGAATAAGAAAAAAAGAAAAGTTAAAACAGACTTGCAACCACCTGGCATCTTAAACTGCAATCCAGAGTGACCCAAACCCTTTCACAGGGGAATATTAAATATTAAAGTACAACTTGTTAAGCATGCAAGAAAACGTAGCTTTTAGAGAGGTTAGTGAGCAAGGCAAATAATATTCACAGACAGAAGGCAATTAATCCCCATGGCTCCACAATGGACAGGCATGAACACCCAGCAATGTGGTCATGTCCAGCAGTATCCTCCTCTCCCCATCTTTATAAAAAAAATCCAGAAGTCTCCAATTGTACAGCACTGGGAAATACACCATTGTTTTCTAATAACTTTAAATGGAATATAATCCATAAAAATATTGAACACTGTTGCACAACTGAAACTAATACTGTAAATCAACTGTATTTCAACAAAAAAAAAAAAAAAAGAAGGAAACCATAAGTCTCCGAATATATGATTATTATTTACCACGTTCTGGAATACAAGGGGCTATGGTTACCTTTTAAGAGCAAAGTTTGACAGATTAGCTCAGAATAGGTGTTGTGCTTAATTCTCCAGCCCACAAAGTCCAAAAACATCACTGGGGAAAGAGAAGACAAGCTTGAACATGGCCGCCCCAGGCTGACACAAAAGAGTCCTTATGTGGAACCAAACAGTGGGCTTATTCAGCGTCCCATCACCCAATCCTGCTGGCAGAAACCGTCATGAGACTGAACTCTCCCCAAGCACAGCATCACCCCATGATACAGCCAAGGAGGGGTTCCTGGAACCACCCCAATACTGGAGCCATGTCGCCATCCATGGGGAGATTTATGCAAATTGTTCTAAATCCCTTCGGTGTGTTTGTAAAGGCTCTCCTGGGATCTTTGGACAATGGGTTCTCTGTCTTGAAATATGTAACTGCCTGAGCTCCTTGGCCCGCCACTGTCAGGAATAATTTTATTAACTAATTGTTGGAATAGGAGAGGTAGTTTTCCTGAAACCAGTTAGCTGGTCACCTTGTTTCCCAAACCAAGACTGATAACTCCTAACTTCTGCTGAGTACTTGTAACCACCAATGCTATTTTTATCCATAAGAATTTGTCATCTTTTTAAAATCCTCAATCACTGAGTGTTCCCTGCTATTCAATTAAAGAGGAAAAAAATATAAAAGTCGACTGCAAAGCCAACCGAAGACGGATGATAGTGCTGCTGAGAGTCTCACAAGATCCCTTCGTGTGGGTCTATATTCTGAGAAAGGTGGGAAGAACACTATTGGAGGTGGGACAGCATGAGAAGTTTCCATCCTCTTCTTCAAGAGAAAAGACACTCCCTCCAAGTTCTACATCTCAAGACCATAAGTAACATTTTTTTAAAAGGCATATGGTGACCCTCAGCACTTAACTGGGTTTCCTTTTAAAAGCAAAGGGAAGTTTCCACAAAGTGAACTATTCTTCCTCCATCTGAATAACACATCCTTTAAAATCAAATTAATTCACTCTGCCACACACACTTCATAAAGCCTTCCCTGGGCAATGCTATTTCAGAGCGAACGTCCCCCACCCTGACTCTCCCAGCATTCTTCTCCTTACGGATCCAGAGCGCACAGCCATCGCTCACCGCCAGGACTACACCTCTGTGAGAGAAAGCACGCTTTCAGTCTGTAACTCTCCCGGGGCGGAGGGCAGCGAGAAACCCATCCATATGGCGGCCCAACGCGTCTAAGCCATGTCGCCTGAAGTGTACAGAGCACTGACAAGTTTTCAGGGCAGGACTATGACGTCACCGGATCCTCATGGCAGACCTGAGACTCAGAGCATATTACTGCTCTCATTTGACAGAAGGGGAAACCAAGACTCAGAAAGGGTCACTTATTTCCCCGAAAGTCAGATTTAGCCACGATTTTTGCTGACATTTCTAAGTGTTTTCTGAGTGGAGGTCAAGTTCCAAATCTTCCATCCCCTTACTGTGCTGGTCTTCTCACTGAGTTACATCGTAGGCAGCTTTAAATTGACCGTAGCTTATGTTACCCCTAATATAAAATAGCACATGCCTAAAAATCAAGTCTCTCCCAGTTTCTCCTAGTACCACCAGTTTGTAGTGTCCATCTAGTGCTATGATTAACAGCATGTTCCAGTATCAGACTGCCCTTGACTGTGGGGGGCAGAGACCTGAGCTCTCAACTCACTAGCTGTGTGACCCTACGGTTTTAAGCCAACTCAGAACACCTGTTCAGGCAAGCTCACGTTGCATCATCTGACAAGCCTTAGTTCATTAGGCTTTAGAAGATTCTCAAACTTTAGGTTTTTCTCCAAAGGCTAATTTTCATTGTTTTGTATACAAGTATATATTTCTCAAATACGAATAGCATGTAAATATTTACAGCTATTGGGAGAAGGAAATGGCAACCCACTCCAGTGTTCTTGCCTGGAGAATCCCAGGGACAGAGGAGCCTGCTGGGCTGCTGTCTATGGGGTCGCACAGAGTCAGACACGACTGAAGCGACTTAGCAGCAACAGCATTTACAGCTATTATTCTTAGTACCTAGTTGCCTGATTTGCTTTATCATTACTGTTCTGAATTTGCATTTATAAGAATAGATGCCACCATTAAAACAAAGTTTTTATATCAAAAGTTTTAAATAAAGCAATTTTCAAACATTGTTAGGGAGTAAATCACCAAGAAGAAAAAGGATTCTTGGCAGACGACTATGAAATATCACCATCCACAAGCACATAACATTCACACCAAGTGGAGTTTAAGGAAGAAAGCAGGTGGGGGGGGCGGTTAAAAATGGAAACTATGCATTATCTTTTTTTCCATAAACTGGGAGACCTTTATCTTTGTTAATGACAGTATAGAAATTTCAGGTCAATTCCCCCAAGGTATGTTCCATAAAGTATGCGCCGCAAAATTTGAGGATCACTGAATATGTAACATTTTTGACAAGACAAACATTATAAATAACAGTTTAAATAGGTTATCAATAGCATTTGCAAAACACATATACTGGCTAGGTACATTCCAAACACCAAAAAAAAAAACCAGCCAACAATAATATAACTTGAAGGACTGGTTTTAAAAAGCGGCAGTGGGATGCATGGCAAGGAAACCCAGAAAGATATTTTTGAGGACAAATAAATTCACTTTCATTTTAATATGAGTTACAGCAGCCAAACAGAGGAAAGACACCGGAATAGATTTTTCTTCATGTAGGAGTATTATTTAAACTGGCTTTCTTACACTGGAATCAAGACTCAGTTGAGGGCTCATTGCTTTAACAAACTGCAGAGGTACGAACTGTGCACTTAAAATAGTTGTTAGGTCTAACCAGGGGTGTTGAGAGAGAACAAACTTAACCTACAAAAAAATCAGAGATATTAATTTGAAGAAGAAAACATTCAGAAAAGGTCTCTTCTTACACTGGGAAGCTCGAGCCATGTAAGACCACGATCTCGTAGACACCTTACTCCTCCGGGTCCCCTGCTCCAGTAAGGGTCAGAAACTAAGTAGGAGCTCCGAACATGTGCTTAAAGAAAAACTTCCAGGTGAGTAGAAATCAAATCTTTACAAGGAAAACAGGCAGCTCTTGTCAGGCCAATGGATCTGCAAATTCTCACACTCTGCCCCAAATCTACCAAATCAGAAACTCCGGGGGCAGGATCAAGCAATCTGTGCTTTAACAAGTCCTCCAGGCGATCTTGATGCCTGTAGGCTCGGAGGGTAAGCGTCTGCCTGCAGTGCAGGAGACACGCAGGAGACCCGGGTTCGACCCTTGGGTCGGGAAGATCCCCTGGAGAAGGCAATGGCACCCCACTCCAGTACTCTTGCCTGGAAAATCCCATGGACAGAGAAGCCTGGTAGACTATAGTCCATGGGATCGTAAAGAGTTGGACACGACTGAGCAACTTCACTTCAAAGTGTGAGAACCACAGCTGTAGTTAATGTAAAATCCTGTCTGACTGGGCTTGAGATCCACTGCCCTGGCTGCAGGTTTGCACTGCCTCAGGGCTTCGGGGTTTTATCAATCCCCAGGCTGATCAAATTAGACGGCAAAGTCCAGCTGAATTAGAATCTCTGGAATGAGTACCTTTAAAGCTTCACCTTGGACTGCAAGGAGGTCCAACCAGTCCATTCTGAAGGAGATCAACCCTGGGATTTCTTTGGAAGGAATGATGCTGAAGCTGAAGCTCCAGTCCTTTGGCCACCTCATGCGAAGAGTTGACTCATTAGAAAAGACTCTGATGCTGGGAGGGGTTGGGGGCAGGAGGAGAAGGGACGACAGAGGATGAGATGGCTGGATGGCATCACTGACTCGATGGACGTGAGTCTGAGTGAACTCCGGGAGATGGTGATGGACAGGGAGGCCTGGCGTGCTGCGATTCATGGGGTCGCAAAGAGTTGGACACGACTGAGCGACTGAGCTGAACTGAACTGGAAGCTTCACCATGAGATGGTGACGGACCAGGCTGAGAACCACTGGGTTAGAACCCAGGACGCCAGACCTCATTCAGCTTGCTATCTCACTCAGCAACAGTTCTTCCATCACCCTACCAAACCTGAAAGGTCTGAAAGGCAAGACAAGCTCAGACTTACACTGAAAATTCTACTGTCATGAAGTAATTGTTTACTTTGGATATGAAGTGAAAACAGAGAGGCAGCTCATCGAAAGCCTGTGTGTGTGTGTGTGTAAGCACATGCATGCTTGTTTGCATGCACTGACAAGCAGAAAACGGAGAGGTGGGAGAAACCTCGTAGTGGGTGGTCCTGAATCTCATGGACAGCACTACTGGGTGTGACCTAATAACTCAGAAGCTGGGGCTACCCTTTCTTCCCACGTATCTTCCTATACTGCAGAGACTGGAAGGTTAAACTACATCTCCCAGAATCCCTTGCAGCTATGTGGCCTAGGTGCTGTCAATCAGAGGAACCTAAGTAAGGAGTGGGAGGCACAGTTTTGGAAAGCAAAGATTTGGAAGGTAGGGGCCATGCCTTTGCTGTTTCTGCCAGCAAGCATCATCCTTGGAATTGGCTGATCTTCCTGCGGCAGATGGAAGCGTCTAGTTTTCCTCCTGCCATGGCAGCGGCAGCATGGTTCCGAAACGCTGCCGGTTTGGTGGGCAGTTTCATGACTGCACAAAAGGCAAATGCTCCCCTGGTGGCCTGCTCTGCAGTGAGGCTCTGCAAGTCACTCCTAAGAGCTCAACCTGAAGTTTGTCTCTTCACCTTTCCAACAAATTTCCATAAGCCATGTAACACCCTGTAATAAATTTCCCTCTGCTTAAACCAGCTAGAGTGGATTCTGTTCTCTGCAAGTGAACCGTGACTGATACAATCAGTAGCTGTAAAAGAAAGTTTGAAATTCCCTAAAACCACAGTCACCATTCACTCAAGAGGGATAAAAATGAAGTGTCTCATCATGTTTAAGAAAAAGAAGTTTTCATTGACTTAACTGAATCACTCATTCCTCGTCCTACAGTTCCCCTATGGTCTAATAAATGAAGAGTAGTAACTATAAAAAGTTACTGAAATTAATATACAAACAAGATATCATGTTAAGCAGTATTCAAACCACAACCTTTCTGTGTAGTCAACCCTTAAATGTTCAAGTCACTCAACAGTTGACTTACAAAGCAGCAGACACCACAAATGTTAACCCACTGGGTAACTATGCAAGTGGGTTATTTCAGGGATGTGGAAATAACCTATCAGAAGGATTCAGTAGTTTACGAAATGGGTTGTAGACAAACATTAGACAATGATAAAGCCACCACCATTAAGTTTCTGTATGAAGAAGCAGAGTACAGCAATTAAGAAATGAATGGCAGTGTTTTAGCTGTGGGTGCTGCTATGTATGCCAAAATAACTTTAAACACTCTAATTTTAGATTTTATTATTATTAAGCTAAAGCTAACATTCCAGTAAATGTTCCCAAGACTGAAAATTTGACAAGAGACAGTATAAGTCTCCTCTGAAACAGACATTCGTCTCTTTATATTTTCAGCTCTTTATGGAGAAAACATTGCTTGCTCATCGTGTCATAAGCAAACATCACCAGGTCTGGGGTTTCTGTATGTTGCTAACTTGGTGATCTTGGACAAGTCAGTTAGCATCTCCAAGTTTTAGTTTCCTCATCTATAGAAAGGGCAAAATGCTTTGCAGCCGATTAAGTCGACTATGTTCTTTTCCCCAGAGCGGCCCCATGTGCAATGGCTGCAAATAGCAGCCTCCTCAGCAGTGTACACAGCCTGTCGCCTGCAGAGGCTGCCCTAAGGGGCCGTGGAGAAAACCCTTTCCAGTGCACACTCACAGCTGGCGTGCTGTCCCCAGTGTAGGCTCTAGACATGTATGCCTGCTTTCTCTGGAAAGCCCCAGGGCAGTGGCCAGGGTCCACACTGGCCAAGTCTTAATGTCCATCTGCACCAAGGTGCAGAACAAGGAGCCTGTGACTGGGGCCATCTGCAGGACCAAGTTCAAGTTCCCTGGCCACCAGAAGATCCACATCTCCAAGAAGTGGGGATTCACTCAATTTCATGTGGATGAATGTGAAAACATGGTGGCAGAAAAGCGGCTCATCCTGGACGGCTGTGGGGCCAGATACATTCCGAACCGTGGCCCTCTGAACAAATGGTGAGCCTGCATGCATGAGAGCGTTGGCACTGTTCCCTCCTTACCCATGCCTACACATAAATCCTACTTCCCTGTCAAAACAAGCAACTCATGCCTACCCATAAATCCTACTTCCCTGTCCAAAAAAAAACTAGGGCAAAATGACAAAATTTACTTATCTATTTCATAAAGTTATCTTAAGGATTAACTAGGATGAAGAAAAAGGGCTCTGGGAATTACAGAGTGATACATAATGCTGGTAGTGATTAACAGCTACTGTAAACAAATAGAAGCCAAAAACACAGCTATCTATTTCTAATCCCAAATAAGAATGGAAGATGAGGAAGTAGGTCCAACGTGTATTCAACTTAGAAATAAGCAACAAAAGATGGAAAGCTAAGGAGAAAATTAAAATTCTATTGGATGATCACAGTCTTGTTAGGAAGCCTGCAGAATCAATCAGCTTGAGCCTAAGGGGGCCACCAGTGATGCTTCAAACTATCCCAGGATCTGAGGTGAGAAACCCACCTCAGAACCCACAACAAAAGCAGGTTGCCTAGGCTGCCTGTTAGGTCAGCTGAAATGGCAGCTTCTCACGCAAGCTGCTGTGTGTGTGTGTGTGTGTGTTCAGTCATGTCAGACTCGCTGTGACCCCATGGACTATAGCTTTCTAGGCCCCTCTATGCATGGGATTTTCCAGGCCAGAATACTGGATGGGTAGCCATTTCCTCCTCCAGAGGGTGTTCCTGACCCAGGAATGGAACCCGTGTCTCCTGCACTGACAGGCTGATTCTTTACCCCTTGAGCTGCCTGCCCTCTTCCAAATCAAACCCACCTTGAGTGTCCACTCGGCAAAGCCAGATCACGTGCTTGTGCCCTGGCTGCAGGGAAAGGTGGGAACCAAGTTCTGCCTCATGTTCTGGCAGGCAGACCTTGTAATGTGGGGATTTCCTCCAATATAGGAAAGGTAATCAAAAGATGATGGGGAGATGTCTAGTTTCCAGTCCAGCATGCAAGGGGCTTAGAAATGGTCAGTCCGTCATAAAAACAAGTAAAAAGCCTAAATGCTGAAAAATCAACTCCTCCCAAACCACTGCCCCCCAAAATGGAGACAGAAAGGCAGAACCAGAAAATCACAGCTTATCAGAGCTGAAACCCATCCTCTGAAACCTCTGCAGGAACCAGTGTTGCGAGTGGGTAATTCTGAGCTGCAGATGGACAACTGCTGGAGGCTCAGTGTGGACAAGAAAAGACCTGGCAAAACTCTAGGTGGGCCCAGACATCATGGATTCTCCACATTTTTGTGAGTTTTTACCTCCTGGAGCTCAACTTGGCTCTCAGTGACTACCGGAGAAAGACTACCTGGCACTTTCAGTAGGAGGAAAGGAAAAGGAACCAAGCTGAAATGCACAAGAGCACCCAGCTCTGGTTCAGAAGAAATTTCATAGGCACCTAACCTGCGGGAGTATTACCAGAGCCAGTTAACCAGGGGAAAGGCAATACCCGACGCCAGCCGCCTTCAGCCATCCTCTCCCACCTGAGCGGAAGAGGGACTGAGAAGCACTTGTGAAGCACACTGTCCAGGGACATGGGCTCTCCACTGAACCGGGACCTGGTCACGGGACTACAGAACATTTCTTCTCCCCCTACACCCTACCCTCACAATACCAAAGGGCCAGTTACCGCCATTCCCTTTATCCAGCACATCACGTCTGAATATCAAGAAAGAAAAAAATCACAAAAAGTACCAAAAGGCAAAACAGCAGAATCTGAAAAGACAGGGTGAGCATTAAAACCAGACTCAGACACGGCAGGAATGCTGAGATTATCGGGCTAGGAATTAAGACGACTATGATTATTAACATGCTAAGGGTTCTGATGGACAAGGTAGACAGCATGCAAGAACAGAACGGTGATGTAAGCAGAAAAATGGAAATTCTAAGAAAGAATGTTCTGATAATATGTCAATAGAAATCGCCAAAACTGGAAAGCAAAGGGAAAAAAAATACTGAAAACAAACAAAAACAACAGAACCAAATATCCAAGTCTGTGGGACATCTACAAAAAAGTGTCATATACATGTAATGTGAATACCAGAGGAGATGCAGAATTTCCACTCAACTGAAGTCAGACACCAAACCACAGATACACAAAGATTAGAGGACACCAAGGAGAATAACCAAAACCACCTTAAACATCAATGTACCAATTAATTGAAAGACAGAGACTGTTAGAATGCAGCAAAAATTAAGACCCAGCTATATGCCATCTACAAAAAAAAAAAAAGACACATATAGATTAACAGTAAACGAACAGAGAAAGACGTACCATGAACACACTAATCAATAGAGAACCGAGTAGCTATATTACTTTCAGGCAGAGCCCACTTTAAAGCAAGGAAAGTTAACAGGGATAAAGAGAGACAGTATATAATGACACTGGGGTCAATTTTCCAAAAAGACACAACAATTCTAAATCTAACAGGATAGAAACCCTAGAAATGAAAAAGAAAAGTGAAAGTGAAACTCGTTCAGTCGTGCCAGGCTCTTTTGGACGCCATGGACTACACAGTCCACAGAATTCTCCAGGCCAGAATACTGGAGTGGGTAGCCTATCCCGTCTCCAGGGGATCTTCCAACCCAGAGATTAAACTCAGGTCTCCCACACTGCGGGAAGATTCTTCAGCTGAGCCACAAGGGAAGCCCGCCCAGAAGTAGACCTTCACAAATAAAGTCAACTAATCTTTACAAAGGATCAAAGATAGTCTCTTCAACAGGCGGTGCTGTATATCCACATGCATTCATGAAATTAAAAGACATCTGCTCCTTAGAAGAAAAGCTATGACAAGACTAGACAGCAGAGACATCACTTTGCTGACAAAGATCCATACAGTCAAAAGCTATGGTTTTTCCAATAGTCATAAAGAAGGCTGAGTATCGAAGAACTGATGCTGGAGAAGACTCCTGAGTCAACCTTAAAGGAAATCAGTCCTGAATATTCTTTGGAAGGACTGATGCTGAAGCTAAAACACCAATACTTTGGCCACCTGATGCAAAGAGCTGACTCATTGAAAAAGACCCTGACGCTGGGAAAGAACGAAGGCAAAAGAAGAAGAGGGCAGCAGAGGATTAGATGGTTAGATAGCATCTCCGACTCAAAAAAACATGAGTTTGAGCAAACTCCAGGAGAGAGTGGAGGACAGGAGAGCCTGACGTGCTGCAGTTCAAGGGGTCACAAAGAGTCGGACACAACTTAGCAACTGAACAAAAATAACATCTGCCTGCAAAAAAATGATTCTAGACACAGACCTTACTCCCTTAACAAAAATTAACTCAAAATGGATCACAAACCTAAATGCAAAATTCTTAGAAGATAACACAGGAGAAAACTTAGATGATCTTGGAGTTTGAGGATGATTTTTTGGATATAACACCAAAGGCATTATCCATAAGCTGGACTTCATTAAAGGAGATGTTTCTGCTCTGTGAAAGACACTGTCAAGAGACTGTAAAGATAAGCGAACACTGGGATAAAGTATTTATACAAGAATAGTTAATAAAGAACTGTTACCCAAAATACACAAAGAAGTCTCAAAACTCAACAACAAGAAAACAAACAACTCAAATAAGGTCAAAATATGGGCCAAAGACCTTAACAGACACCTTACCAAAGAAGATATATAGACAGCAAATAAGCATATGAAAAGATGCTCCACATCTTCTGTCATCAGGAAAATACAAATTAAAACAAGGAAATACCACTGTATACCAACTAGAATGGCCAAAATCTGGGACACTGACAACACCAAACACTGGTGAAGATGTGCAACAAAAGGAACTCTTACTGTTTGCTAACAAGAATGCAAAATGGCACAGCGACTTTGGAAGACAGACTGCAGGTTTCTTACAAAACTAACGTACTCTTAACACATGAGCCAGCAGCATTCATGCTGCTTAGTATTCACCCAAAGGTGTTGAAAACTATATCCACACAAATACCTGAATGGATGGATGTTTACAGCAGCTCTATTTTTAATTGTCAAAAGTTGGAAGCAACCAAGATGTCTTTCACTCAGTGAATGGATAATCCAGATAATGGAATATCATTCAGTTCAGTTCAGTTCAGTCGCTCAGTCGTGTCCGACTCTTTGCGACCCCATCAACTGCAGCACGCCAGGCCTCCCTGTCCATTACCCCAACTCCCGGAGTTCACGCACTCTCATGTCCATCGAGTAGATGATGCCATCCAGCCATCTCCATCCTCGGTCGTCCCCTTCTTCTCCTAGCCCCAATCCCTCCCAGCATCAGAGTCTTTTCCAATGAGTCAACTCTTCGCATGAGGTGGCCAAAGTACTGGAGTTTCAGCTTTAGCATCAGTCCTTCCAATGAACACCCAGGACTGATCTCCTTTAGAATGGATTGGTTGGATCTCCTTGCAGTCCAAGGGACTCTCAAGAGTCTTTTCCAACACCACAGTTCAAAAGCATCAATTCTTTGGCGCTCAGCTTTCTTCACAGTCCAACTCTCACATCCATACATGACCACTGGAAAAACCATAGCCTTGACTAGACGGACCTTAGTTGGCAAAGTAATATCTCTGTTTTTCAATATACTATCCAGGTTGGTCGTAACTTTCCTTCCAAGGAGTAAGCGTCTTTTAATTTCACGGCTGCAATCACCATCTGCAGTGATTTTGGAGCCCCAGAAAATAAAGTCTGACACTGTTTCCAGTGTTTTCCCATCTATTTCCCATGAAGTGATGGGACCGGATGCCATGATCTTCGTTTTCTGAATGTTGAGCTTTAAGCCAATTTTTCACTCTCCTCCTTCACTTTCATCAAGAGGCATTAAGCACTTAAAAATGAGCTATCAAAACATGAACAAAACTTAAATGCACATTACTAAGTGAAAGAAGCAAATCTGAAAAGGCTACATATGAATGATTCCAACTGTACGACATTCTTGAACTATGGAGACCATAGAAAGATCAGCAGTTTCGTCACCAGGGGTTGAGAAACAGGGAAGGAAAACAGGCAGAGCACAGATTTTCAGAGCAATGAAGAGACTCTGTGTGATACTATAATGAAGGATACATATCATTACAAAATTTGTTCAAGGACGGTTCAACATCAAGAGTCAACTCTAATGTAAACCACAGACTTTGAGGGAAAAGGATGTGTCTGTGTGGGTTCACCAACTGTAACAAATGTCCCACTCTGATTGGGGATGATGATAACAGAGGAGAGGCTATGCATGCGTGGGGGCAGGAGGTATATAGAAAATCTCTGAACCTTTCTTCAAACTTTGCTATGAACCTAAAACCGCTCCAAAATAAGAATAACAGTAATAATACTAATGTCTATTTTTTAAAAAGATCATGGGTGGCCAGGCACTATCAAAGTGAAACGAATCAGGCAGAGTCACTAGGCACACATCTGTATAAACCCCCATTCTTTTCAAGGTCTCTTTGAAGTAGGTTGGATTCTTTTATTTTACAGTTAAGAAAACTGCAAACAAACAGCTGATAGGCCCCAAGCCCCATGCCTTTCCCACAGGTCCACCACCTAAGCAGTCAAGGGTTAGACCAGGGTTTCTCAACCATGGCCCTACTGCCATTTTGGGTCGGATCATTGGTGGCCCAAAGGTTAAAGCGTCTGCCTCCAATGCGGAAGACCCAGGTTCAATTCCTGGGTCGGGAAAATCCCCTGGAGAAGGAAATGGTAACCCACTCCAGTAGTCCTGCCTGGAGAATCCCATGGATGGAGAAGCCTGGTAGGCTATAGTCCATGGGGTCACAAAGAGTCAGACACGACTGCGCGACTTCACTTTCTATTCTTCATTTTGGAGGAGGGTCTGGTGCATCGTAGGATGTTGAGCAACATCCCTGGCCTCTAATCATTAGACGCCAGTAGCAACCCCTTCTCCCAGACGTGACAACCAATAGTCCCAGATGTTACCAGGTTTTCCCCTGGGAGCAAAACTAACCACTGCCCGAGACGGCGCTGCTCACTTGCTCATGCAAGAAAAGACGAGCACCTACGGGAAGCCCACCATGTACCAGGCCCAGCGCCAGGAATGGAGGGGACGACGCCCAACAACCAGAGACCCTACCCCGACGGGGGCAGTGGAGGGGGGGCGATGACAACTTTGTCAGCAAGTGGCTGGTACAAAGTGTGTGATGATACATGCT
Source organism: Redunca redunca (assembly GCA_006410935.1). NCBI lineage: Eukaryota > Metazoa > Chordata > Mammalia > Artiodactyla > Bovidae > Redunca > Redunca redunca. Next base: position 408,160 of record SJYQ01002385.1, on the reverse strand, counting down.
ACCACGAATTAAGAGTGATGGCAGAACTAAGACCATAACTGCTGGCGTCAGGGGTGGTGGAGGTGAGGTCTTGGACTGGGTTGTTTATCACTGGATTACAGCAATTAACACTGACCAGCTAACTTTTACTGGGCCCTTAACTCTAGGCTAGGCATGTCCTAAAGGCTGTACGCCTGATCTTTATGCCTGATCCCACTTAAATATCACCAAAACTATCTAAAGTGAAGAACCATTAATAGCCCCGGTCTTCACTCACAGAAAACATTATGGTTGTCCGGGGGAAGGGACAGTTAGGGAGTTTGGGATGGACGTGTACACACTTGTGTATTTAAAATGGATAACATAACCAACAAGGATCTATTGTACAGCACATGGAACTCTGCTCAATGTCATGTGGCAGCCTGAATGGGACGGGAGCTTGGGGGAGAATGGATGCATGTGTATGCATGGCTGAGTCCCTTCCCTGTCCGCCTGAAACTATCACAGCACTGTTAAGTGGTAAAAAGTTCAAACAAACAAAATATCCCCAGTCTCCAGATGAGGAAGCTGTGGCATTAAGACACTTGGTCTTAAGTGAGTGGTAGCAAATCACAGAGCAGTAATGACCGCAGAGCCCAGGTCGGTTCACACTAACCCACTCCAGTACCCTTGCCTGGAAAATCCCATGGGCGAAGGAGCCTGGTGGGCTGCAGTCCATGGGGTCGCTAAGAGTCGGACATGACTGAGCGACGCCACTTTCACTTTTCACTTTTATGCATTGGAGAAGGAAATGGCAACCCACTCCAGTGTTCTTGTCTGGAGAATCCCAGGGACAGGGGAGCCTGGTGGGCTGCTGTCTCTGGGGTCGCACAGAGTCGGACACGACTGAAGCGACTTAGCAGCAGCAGCAGAGTGTTAACACCTGGAGGATGTGCCAAGAATTTGCCGATCAAAGAGAGGGACTTTAAGCTATCCTTGCAAATGGTGCTACTGGACAACATTGTAGCTGAAAGCAATTTAAAATAAAGTCTTTTTGATTTGGCATTATGGTACATAAACACCCATGGTTAGGTGGATGGTAGATTTACCTAATGCAGAATATTATTCTCAGTATTATATGCTGAATTCAGTCTCAATTTTTTTTTTAAAGCATCAAGGTTACAGTATAATTAGGAACCAGCTGCAGTTGTAATTACCACTCCCAATATAATTTGTTACATATTAGCAAGTGTCAAATGACTACTGCTCCTTAAATGAATAAAACTGATTGTGCTGTTCTGAAGACTGGGATGTATGTTCTGATGGGGAACAAAGGAATATAAAAAGTATATGACATATTTATAAAGTGCTGAAAGGTTCTACTTAGGAGATCACAGGTTGCAGGAGCCCAGATAATGCCACCGAAAGTTAAAATGGCTTCTGGGAGAGAATAGCTAACTTAATAAATGCAGAGGAAGAGAAAGCAGCAAATCATAGGACAATAGAAAGTTGCTTTCACTAAATAATACCTTACCTGCTCAAATTTCTGCTGCATATCAGCATCATATAATTGAAGAATAGTCAAGAACCCAGGAAGAAGTTAAAAGGAAACCAACAGGAGCCCTCTGCATAGCTGGGATGCTCGTTCCAAAGACTGTTCACAATTTCACCGGAGCAAGTCCTCCTCCACCCTCCCCCACGACTTCCAGCATGACCCTGGGCACGTGCTCTGGTTCCAAACTCCCCTGGACGCTCACACTTCTGCAAAGCTTTCTATGTGCAGGCCCAGCTCTAAGCTTTAGGAACATGAGTGCATTAACTGCCCCCTGCAATAATCCAAGAAGGAAAAACAACCTTGGCCCATTTGTAGATGAGGAAACTGAGGTACACAGACGTAGAGCGACTTGCCCAGAGCTACAGTTTGAACAGAGTTCATGATTTCAATCATTGTGTTATAAAGACTTTCAAAAGGAAAAGAGAACACGAGATTAAGAAAGCAGAGGACCTGGAGAGTAAACAAAATTAGGTCACATCAACCAACCGCAATCCTGGGCCTCATTTAGATGACCATTTGAAAAACAATTTTAAAAATTGTAAGATGATAGTGATGGTTTAGTCACTCAGTCGTGTCCGACTCTTTGTGACCCCATGGACTGTAGCCTGCCAGGCTCCTCTGTCCATGTGATTCTCCAGGCAAGAATACTGGAGTGGGTTGCCATTTCCTTCTCCAAGATGATAGTGGAAATGTGTAAAATGTGTACAGAATAGATATTTGATCATACTGAAGAGGCACTGATTTTTTTTTTTTTTTTTAATGTGACAATGATATTTCAGTTGTGCTTTGGAAATATACCTGTTTTGGAGATATACTGTAATATTTACAGGTATGATGTCAGGGGTTTGCTTTGAAAAAATCAGGAGGATGGGAAGACAAGAGAGGGTGTGGTATAAATTAACAACATCATCCATAAATTGATAACTACTGAAAGTGGCAGGGAAAGGACATAAGAGTTTGTTATGCTGTTCTAAATTCCTGTGAAAATTTTCCATTATGAGACATTTTAAAAAAAAAAGGGTATTATTTTTTTAAAGTTTTAAGTCAAAGGCCAGCTCCTCCTGGGAGATTTTCTAACCAGGTTTGCCACATAGAATGCTATCTGCCCCTATTTTATGGACTTTGCAAATGAATGTTTAAATTTTGATTCTCTTGCTAAGCAGCAATGTGACAGTGTTTTTCTCACCTGTTACCAAGAGAGAATGAGAGAGAATCAGGATTGAAAGAAAGTAGCATAGCCCGGGACAGAATCTAGCAGTTCCCTGCTTCCCAGCTACTTGCAACCTTTCTGTATTCACAGCGGCCCCGCTGACCGAGGCATCGGTGGACAGCTGAGCCCTAACGCAAGGCTCTCTTGGCTTTTGGAACAGATCAGAGTCTGAGCCAGCAGTGTCTGGGCCGACCTGGCAGCAGGTGGCACTGGCTGATGATGTGGCACTAACGGGAGTTCATGACCTTGTGGGATGGAACAGCAACAAAAATTACCCTGGCTCCCTACCTTTCATCTGATATCAAACATGAGTGGTTTCTTGTGTAATACTAAGAGGGAAAGCTGTGTTTAAACATGACAGACGACCCAGAATGCAGGAGCCATACAGGAAAAGATTAATGGCTCCTCTGTCCGTGGAATTCTCCAGGCAAGAATTCTGGAGTGGGTAGCCATTCCCTTCTCCAGGAGATCTTCCCGACCCAGGGATCGAACCTGGGTCTCTCGCATTGCAGGCAGATTCTTTACCATCAGAGCCACCAGGGAAGCCCAAACATGTAACATACAAGGTTGTAAAAGTTGAAAGTGTGTATGAGCCAGTTAAACATCAAACAATTGCAAAAATAAATATATAAATAATGTGTAATAGGACAAAAGGCCAAAGTTCTTAATTTAAAAGCGCTCTTGGACAAAGTCAATATGAGAAGGCAAATAACCCAGTGGAACAGTGGGCAAAGGTCAAGACCAGGCTCTCCTTAAACTGCAGGTGGACACCAAACATAGACTAACAAAAATCTCCAAGAACCATCATAAGAAAACCAGGGGCTGAGCTACCTTTTACTTCTGGAGCTGAAATTCACAGTGGAAAGAAAGTGGAATCCTGAAATGCAGAGGCAAATCAACCTGCAATAACATAAGTGCGTGGGATCTCCTTGGTGGTCCAGTGGTTGGGATTCTGCCTGCCAATGTAGGAGACATGGGTTTGATCCCTGGTCCAGGAAGATCCCACAAGCCATGGAGCAACCAAGCAGGTGAGCCACAACTACCGATGCCCACGCGCCCTACAGTCCACGCTCCACAACCAGAGAAGTCACTGCAGCGAGAGGCCCACACGCTGCAACTAGAGAAAGCTTGCACGCAGTAACAGAGACCCACGGCCTCGCACGCGGTAACAGAGACCCACGGCCTCGCACGCGTAACAGAGACCCATGGCCTCACACGCGGTAACAGAGACCCACGGCCTCGCACGCGGTAACAGAGACCCACGGCCTCGCACGCGGTAACAGAGACCCACGGCCTTGCACGCGGTAACAGAGACCCACGGCCTCGCACACGGAAACAGAGACCCACAGCCAACCAAAAAAAATAATAAATAAGAGTATGAAGATTCACAAGGAATCAAAGTCCTTGCCAGGGGGCCTGACAGAGTCAGAGAAGAGAGCTGACAGGTCACCAGCCTTTCTGGTCAAAAACCTCTTGCAGGACCCAGTATGCTACTGGGAGCAGCTGGTCTGAAACAGCAGCAGTGGACATACTGTTTGGACCTGCTGGAACTGCCTCCCTTTAATCCAGCCAGACCTTCTCAGTCACAAGGAAGCACATTTCTCTGGGAGCCTCCTTCCGAAGCAGTACTTTGTAGTCACGGAGATTCACCCGCCTTGAATGGCCAGATCCCTGCCAGGGCTCACTCTGCAGCTATGATTCCCCATTATGCGTGCTCTTGGAGGTGACTCACAACTCCTCAGGTATTCCAAGTTAGTGTTTTTTGTTTGTTTGTTCAGTGAAGGATGGAGAGGCTTGAGAAAAATGGTTTATTAGGGAAAGAGAAAAGTTTCTGACAAACCACACACATGCAACAGAAAAATCTCCTGCCCCCTTTCATTCTGCCGTGGGTGGCACCCCCAAATAGATGAACAATTCAACAAACAGTGGCTGAATGTTATGGAATACGTACTGTGAGGGCTCAGTTCTCGGCTTAAAATCTAGTGGAAAACATAAAGCATAAGAAACAAAACCAGGACCATTTTCCTTCAGAACATCATTATCACTCTCTCCCCCAAGGCAATTTAAAAATGATCCAGTATCTATTATGGGCTGAACTGTGTTCCCCCCGCCAAATTCATACGTTGAAGCCTTAACCCCCAGGACTTCAGAATATACCTGTATTTGGAGATAGGAAACTCAGAGTAGTAATTAAGGTAAATTGAGGTCATTAAAGTAGGCCTTAAGCCATTAAGACTGGTGTCCTTAAGAGAAGCATAAATGAGGGCACAGACACAGAGGAAAGACCACGTCAAGACACAAGGAGACAAAGGCCATCCGTAAGCCAAGGAGGGAGGCCTCAGAAGAAACCAACCCTGCCTACACCTTGATCTTGGACTCCCAGCCTGTAGGTTTGTGGGAAAATAAACTTCTGTTGTTCAGGCCACTCAGTCTGCGGTACTTTGTTATGGTAGCCCCAGCCAACTAATACAGTATCGCTGACTATAAACTCCTCATTCAAACGGCTCCAACAGGACCATCCTTTTATTTGTTTTGGATCCAGTTTCAAATACTGCATTTGGTTGTCATGTCTGTTTGGGAGCCTCCTTTATTTGAGCCTTTTCATTCATAAGACTGGCATTTTTAAAGTCAGACCAGAGGTCTTACGAAACGTCCTACTTTCTGGGTATGTATAATTGTTTCCTCATGATTAGATTCACGCGCAACCCTTTGGCAGGAAATCTCTAAAGGTCACGTTGTGTATTTTCCATCACATCACACCAGTGGGTGCTCCATGCTAGCTTCTCCCTCCTCCCGGTAATGTTAAATCGGATCACAGATGGAGGCCAAGTCCTCTGCTATAACAGTATCTCTTCCCTTTTGTAGTTGGTAAGCAATTTATAAGGAAATACTCTTCCCTGGTGGTTCAGACAGTAAAGAATCTGCCTATAATGCAGAAGACCCAGGTTCCATCCCTGGGTTGGAAAGATCCCCTGGAAAGGGGAATGAAACCACTCCAGTATTCTTGCCAGGAGAATCCCATGGACCGAGGAGCCTGGCGGGCGACACAGTTCATGGGGTCAGACACAACTGAGTGACTAAGTCTTTCACTCGGAGATACAGAGAATTCCAATCTTTTACTGAAGATTTTAGTATCCGCTGAGGACATCTGCCTGAATCAATTATTACCTGCAGGTTGCCAAATAATTTTTTTTTCTAGTTCTATCATAACTTCTACTTTATTAGTTGGCATTGTTCAGAAAATAAGAACTTCACCTCCCCACCTACCTCTCACTTTGACTCTTCTTGAGGAAGAATAATCATCATGGAATGATGGACTTTTAAAAAAAATTCAGTATGCTACAATCCGTTTTCAACTGATTTGCTTTTGTAGTCCTAAAGCATCCGTAAAAATTAACATTTTAAGTGTACAATTCAGTGGCCTTGAGTACATTCACAATGTATAATCAACAGCACTACCCATTTTATCATCCCAAACACAAACTCCATACCCCTTTGATTAATGTCCAGTTGATTTTAATAGCCAGCATTTGTTTTAACTGTGAGACACACTCATTGTAATACACATGATGTGTACATATATATACGTGTATACAAACACACAGGCACAACGTGTGTGTGCTTAGAAGATGAATAAACACAATGCACTGAAAAGAACAGTTGTGAATATTAAAACCTAGCCAACTAAAATAAACCGTTATGCAAAATGCTGGTGGATCGGGAAGCAGTATCCAAACCCACTCACCAAAGATAACAACAGAGGAAATAACCAGGAATTATGTGCCTCCTGCTGCGTGTATCCAATACCAAGGATCCAGTAACCTGAGAGAGACAGCCAGCAACCACCTAGGAAGTATTCTAGCCAAAAACAAAAAAATAAAAATAAATAAAGCCTTAAACTTCATCAAGCGTCCACATCTAACTACCATTTGTCAGGAAACACTGGGGACAGGGGAACATGGTGGGGGGGTGGGTGCAGTCTGTAAAGTCCAAATTGTGGGAAACTACAGGAGAGATGACCCAATTCACTCATCAAATAAACTGCAAGCAGGCACACAAAAAGACGGGGAGCCAAACCTATAGGTTCACAAGAGTTAAAAGACGTATCGACCAAATGCCATGTGCAGACCATGTCTGAATCTTGATCGGGACAAACCAACTGTGAAAACTAGGGCATGGGTTTTAACATCCTTGCAGGTATTCCAAGGAAAGAGAAAACACAATTAAGACCGGCTTTCCCTAAAACTGAAGGAAAGAACTAAAAAAATAAAATAAAAATAAAAATCTGCCCACCAATGGAGAGGAACGACAAGAAACCTTCCTGCTTCTGACTGAGCTCTAAATCAAACAAACAAACAGGCTCCCCGCCACCCCCCCCTCCTTTTTTTTCCTGCTACACTGTTGCCACAGCTTTATGGCAGGGAATCTGAACAGGGGTTGGACATGTCCCATTTATAATACAAACCGCTGTGAAGGGTATGAGAAGGGAACAGGCATGAGGTTACACTGGAAAAGTGAGACAACGGCCAAGACCGAGGAGGCGGAATTTGGCTAATGAGACTGTGTTTTTATTCTCAGGACATCATGCAGCCACGCTGTGCAGCCAGGTAAACTCAAGAGGACCATGCAGGACACTCATCATGCGCCTTGACAGGCCAGGCTGCATGTGTGCAAGTCACAGCTCTGCCGCTTGAAAGCTGTGTGACCTGGGGCAAGTCACTGAATCTCTCTGTGCCTCGAGACTCGGCCATTCTGCACAGATGAGTTTCCCCATCTGGGTAATGGAGACAATAACGGCACTCACATGCCATGGGACTGCTCTGGAGACATGACTTCACACACGAAGTGCCTAGAACAGTGCGTGGCTTTTGTCGGCTGCTGTTGCCACTGCTATCTGCACAGCCTTCTGAACCTTCCCTTTCTCTCAAATGAGGTAATGACACCTCCCCTGCTATCTTGTAGATGATGATAAAGATCAAAAAATGAAGCTTGGGTCTTCGCATTACCTGGGCATTTTAATCTCTGTAGACCATGAGGTCCTGAAAACAAGTCCAACAGCTTACTCATTTAGGGAAGACCAGCAATCAGCATCAGTAAGTCAGTCAGTCCAGTCGCTCAGTCGTGTCCGACTCTGCGACCCCATAAATCGCAGCACGACAGGCCTCCCTGTCCATCACCAACTCCTGGAGTTCACTCAGACTCACGTCCATTGAGTTGGTGATGCCATCCAGCCATCTCATCCTCTGTCGTCCCCTTCTCCTCCTGCCCCCAATCCCTCCCAGCATCAGAGTCTTTTCCAATGAGTCAACTCTTCACATGAGGTGGCCAAAGGACTGGAGTTTCAGCTTTAGCATCAGTCCTTCCAAAGAAATCTCAGGGCTGATCTCCTTTAAGATGGACTGGCTGGATCTCCTTGCAGTCCAAGGGACTCTCAAGAGTCTTCTCCAACACCACAGGTCAAAAGCATCAATTCTTTGGCGCTCAGCTTTCTTCACAGTCCAACTCTCACATCCATACATGACCACTGGAAAAACCATAGCCTTGACTAGACAGACCTTTGTTGGCAAAGTAATGTCTCTGCTTTTCAATATGCTATCTAGGTTGGTCATAACTTTTCTTCCAAGGAGTAAGCGTCTTTTAATATCATGGCTACAGTCACCATCTGCAGTGATTTTGGAACACCAGAAAATAAAGTTTGCCACTGTTTCCACTGTTTCCCCATTTATTTGCCATTAAATGATGGGACCAGATGCCATGATCTTCATGAGGTGGCGTACAGCTGGAATCAATAACACACTTGAATGCATTTTTTAAAGACTGTCAAGGGCTGTACCCAGGAACACAGGACTGCTCTTAACATGGATACAAGAGCCAATTTTAGAAATGTCCTTGACAGTTTTAGGCACTCCAGAGTGGAGAGGAAAGTGAAGGGAAGAGACCAAAGGCAAAACCAGCATAGAGCTACGGCAGTGCTGGAGCTAAAAAGAATGAGGACCTGAAGCCAAAACATGCAGGAGATGAGACACACCTGCCCCAGGGACCCAGAAAGGTCTAAGTGACCCATCTCTTTGCCCGTGTCCAGGTTCCCACCAGTGGTGTCTCTCCTGGCTGCCCACAAAGGTACTGAGTGAACTAAGCAGAAACTTTAACTTGCAGGAAAGTTAAACTGCAGCTAAAGGTGAGGAGTGATCAAGAAAATGAATTCAACTCTAATAAACAGAGCCTGGAATATCTCTGAGACAGACAAGTTGAGATTTCCAACAAAAAACCAACAACGCAAGGCTGGTGCTTGAGAGAGCTGCCGTGGAGCCCCAGGGGTCAGAAGGCAGAGGATCTCAGGTGGAGGCCTGGGGGACACCAACATTTCAGAGTTGGGGAGTCGAGGGGAGCAGAAGGACAAAAAGAAGCTAGCCAAGGAGAAGGGACCAGCGTAAGCTAAGGGGCCAACCAGGAGAGGGGACGCCATGAAAGCTGACAGAAGGCATCCCAGGAAGGAAGGAGCAGGTCACGATCCTGTGAGGTCACAGATAAAGGAGAGCATGCCAACAGTTTCAGAACAGAGATCACTGGTGACTCTTAGAAGAGAATGTCAAAAAATAGAATGGGCATGAGTTTATTTTCAAGGACTTTAAGTGCCAGTAAGCAGCAAAGAAATGGAGAAGGTTATAACCCTTCAATAGGCTTCCCTGGTGGCTCGGATGGCTCAAGAATCCAATGTAGAAGACCTGGTTTCAGTCCCTAGGTTGGGAAGATCTCCTGGAGGAGGAAATGGCAAGCCACTCCAGTACTCTTGCCTGGGAAATCCCATCTCAGAGGAGCCTGGCGAGCTACAGTCCATGGGGTCAAGAAGAGTCACATACCACTGAGCAGCTTTCACTGACTGACTGATAACCTTTAAATAGTAATTCAGAGACGTGTTCTAAAATAATATACCGGTGGAATCAAAATTAACCCGAAGAACCCAAAATTTTATACTGGGTTTTATCACCATGGATTTAATTCTGCAAAAATTGAATTGATTTACAACCAAATCAAAAGACACTGTACCCTTAGTTTAGAAGGGCAGCTGCTACATTTAATAACACAGTAACAAGAGTTCCAGACCAATATTCTAGGAACTTTAATGCACATACAGTACCCCTGGGAGCTATTTAAAATGCAGATCCTGAAGCCACAGAGTCTTTGTCCTGGGATGAGTGTACAGATGTTGCAGTTCTAACAAGCTCCTGCGTAAAACCAATGCTCTTCATCCTTGGACCATAAACTTCCAATCACCAGGCTCCAGGAAGACCACTAAAGAGAATTTGGTTATTGAAGCAGACAGACTGCCTAGCCATTACTAGATGACTACTCAGTAGATCACGAGCTTAAGAAAGCTCACCGTCTTCTGCTCAAGTAGGTCAAATAACATCTGAGCGTGAGCTCACTCAGTCGTTGTCTGACTCTTTCCGACCCCATGGACTGTAATCCACCAGGCTCTTCTGTCCATGGGATTTCCCTGGCAAGAATACTATAAAGGGGTTGCCATTTCCTTCTCCAGGGTATCTTCCCAACCCAAGGATTGAACCTGGGTCTTTTGCATTGGCAGGTGGATTCTTTACCACTGAGCAAACCTGGGAAGACCCAAGTGATATCTATTAATACGTCCCCAGTCTTCGGTTCGGTGGAAATGCCCCACAGTCTCCAACAGATATCACTTGGTAGTTCCACAGCAGTTCAGAGTCCTCACATGCTTGCCCACATTGTATTTCATTTGCTTATCACAGGCCTTGTTTTCCGCAGGGGGGACACTGAGCACCAGGGAAGTCAGACTTTATGTTCTCACCATCAGTGGAAGCACTGGACTGGTAACCTGGGTTGTCCTGCCTTCCAGGCCAAAGCCCTCTCACTCAACCAGAGCTACTGATTAAAAAAAGTTCTTGAAGCTTTTCCCAATTGAGACAGTGGTGCTCACTGAGCAGCTGGGAGTTCTCTGCATCTCGGACCACAACCGTGCCCAGGGTCGGACGGATACAAATCATGTCAAACTCAGAAAAACTACTAACTGGGCACTTAGGTCTAAAAACCCCGTTCAAATCAGACTTATGACAAGGTTCAGGACATGCGTCCTCAAAATGTGGTGCATTCAGTATCTCCAGCTGAAGGAGTTTAAGAAAACGGCAGAAAGGGGAAGGTCACTCTGACCTTCCCCCCAACCCCACCTTCTTTCCTGAAACACATCATACACTCCCCTGCAGAGAGTACCATGCCCGTACCAGGAGGAGGGAAGACAACCTTCTCACCAAAGATGGGCAAGTTAGGACTGAGAAACGCACACACACAGACCTTGTTAAACTCACCCTTATCTTCCCAGTTACTTCACCATTTACTACCCCTACTGCAAACCCCTTTATCTTGTCACCTCTTTACAAATTTATTTTTCACTGTCCAAAAGATTTTAAAGCTTTGAGGTCTGGTCACTTTCACTTCTCGTGCGGGTTCTCAAGTACACACAAAAATTCCACAAAATGTGTGTGCTCTTCTTTTGTTCATCTGTCCTTGTCATTTTAATTTTCAGTTCCAGCCAGGAACCCTAAGAGAACTGAGGGAAAGTTTCTCTTCCCCTACACTTACTTAGACAATTTTCTTACAAATTGTACCATCTTATGCAAAAGATATTTTACCATAAAATAGTAAGTGGATCTTGAAATATCTGACTTTCATATCAAGTCAACAGTTTTCAGGGAAAACATGTGGAAACTGTGACTACATGTGGAAGACAAAGCTACTAGCCTAATAACAGTCATTAAATAGAGTGGTTTATTTAGGGTGAATTGCTAAGAATTTCAACACTGCCAACTTTGCTATGTTGTCAGCACCTAAAGTCAAAAGGAACCAGCCAGGCCTATTTTCACTCATGCAACTACACAGCAAATTCCCAAAGGAAATGGTAAGCATGAGCGCTCTATCTTTTAAACGTTTCCAACCAACAAACCAGACCACCATTCTACAAGTTAGTCACTGGGGATAATTCTGAGCTAGGAGACCAGAGCCACCATTGATGGGGTCGACTTGATCCAACAAGAGGGTCCGGTCAAATGGGCATGGAAAACAGGGTTTGCTCAGTTGCTATTAAGTACTGTGCCAAGGGAATTACATCACTGTGCCAAGGGCATGTCCTCCTTACGCCCAAGAAGCAAGAACACCAGCAGGCTCACACATGCCTCTATTCCAAGACCCACCCAAAGGCATCCAAGAAAACATGGCGGGAAGGATAGGTGCTTATGAGGCAGCAAATGCCAAGCAGGGGGAGTAGGAACGGACCATGCTCAGCAGACCTAAACCTCACAGACGGTGGGCAACACAGGAGGGCATGCTTCCCTGTAACTCTACAAAAGCAGAGGCTGCTCACAGGACAAAAGGTCAAGGGGGGGGGGGACAGTCAAGAGTTCCTCCAGCAATCTTACAAAAGAACTTGATACCCAAGAAGACCGCCTGGATCTTCTTACCCTGCACACCAGCTTTCAGCACTTCCCACCCCTCTCCTCACCCCCAGCTCTCTATATGCTGAACAACACCTATAGAGCCCTGTGACTCAACACAGACAACACGTGGACACCCAACTAGGTCAGCCAGGAAAAAGGCTGCAAGACCAGCATTACAGTCCTCTTTGCAACATTTCCCCCACAAGCACCTACACTGATAAAGAAAGCCACCGAGACTTCACCGGAGACAAAAGGAGCTTTCCATCAATTTGGTGATAAAACCTATATTCTAGGATAATTACAAACTATATAAACTTGATGCCTAAGCACGACGGTGAAATGGGGCAGGACTGGAAAGAGCTTGTCAAGAAAGAACTTGTAGGGATCCCCGCATATCCTTCCTCTGAAATGACACACTAGGGATTAGGGATTTACATTGCTCTCACTGCATTCCTTCCTTATTCCAAGGAACCACCAGAGGATCAAATGAAGCAAAGAGCAGGAAAAACAGCCCAGAGCTGTGGCTGGCAACCTCAGAAGCATATTTGATTCACTTGGAGAGCATTCAAAAAACCTTGGGGTTCAAGCCACACCTAAGTCCAGCTGAATCAGAACCTCTAGGTGAGACCCAGTCATCAGCATTTTTATACCCATAGAGAGGACTACAATGTACTGGAACCCCTGGTCTACAACAGTGCAAAAAGCAAAGGAGTTTCAATTACAGGACCAATTACAGCCCTTCCTAGGACTCCATGTCTTCATTTGGTAAAAGGGAACAGGATTAATGAAGGGAGGAGTAAGGAACACTGTGTTATGTAAACCGAAGGCCAATCCAGGGCCATCAATTTAAAAAACCCTAAATCCAAACATCGGTGGAAGCACAGAAACTTACCAACATCATGGCAACATAAAAACGACTCACACATTCTTTCCTTCCTGCCCAGGACAAAAACCGGTCTGTTTTATCATAACAGTATCATACCACCAGATACCTAGCAGTTTTACCATAAGGGAAAGAAAACCTTCAACCTGAAGAATATCCTTAATAAACTCAATCACACTTTATCCTCAATAACCAATCTCGGAAGAAGGTATTACTATCAATGAGAAGTGTGAAAAACATGGAGGTAAAATATATAGCCCAAGTCCTAACTAGTGAACAATGGATTAAAATTTCTACCTGGTATATGAAGAGGTGACAGCTGCGCAATTCCGTGAACATGGAAAACACCACTAACACCTACACTTTAAATGGGTGACTTGTATGGCATATGACCAACAAAGCTGTTTTTTAAAAAAAGGCATGTGACAATTTCTGACCTATGCAATCTTGTTCGAAAGCCACTTAAAAATCAAGCATATGTGTGTGCATTCATGCTAACTCACTTCAGTCGTGTCTAACTCTTTGCAATTGGACTGTAGCCCGCCAGGCTCCTCTGTCCATGGGATTCTCCAGGCAAGAATACTGGAGTGGGTTGCCATGCCCTCCTCCGGGGGGATCTTCCCAACACAGGTATTGAACCCCCATCTTTTTTTGTCTCCTGCATCGGCAGGCGGGTTCTTTACCACTAGCACCACCTGGGAAACCCACCAAGCATACACTGAGTGCCAACGCATTCTATAGATACAAACCACTGGATTGGGAGGATACATATGTCCATAATTGTTAGTATGTGAATGTTCACATGCAAATAGAACTCTTTTTAAGGCCTAGGAAGGTGAGGCAGAGACTCGGAGCACAGAATGCCAGGTTTCAAATCCAAGCTGCAGAGCTTATTCTCTCTACAACCATGAGGAAACTACTTAACCTCTCTGCAACTCAGTTTTCCCACCTGTAAAATGAGGACAAAAGCAGACCACAGCTGCTGCTTGTTAATATGAAGAGTAATGGAATTATTATTTGTAAAGTGCTTGGGAGAGTGCCTGGCACACAGTAAGCACTGTGGAAGTGGTTCTCAAAAATAAAAGTCTGGTTTTCAGTTACAAGACCAAAACAAAAGTCTGAAGAAAAAAGAGGCATCTCATTTCCCCTCCCAAGTCATCTCCCCATAAGTGCCACTCTGCAGTATGCTAAACTACCAGGCAGACAATCTGGTGGACAGGGGAAGAGCACAGACTCTGGAGCCAGGCTGGCTGATCTGAATGGACCCCAGCTCCTTTTTAATTCTCAGGTCTTAGGCCACTTACATCACCCCTTGGTGTCCAGAGTGTTCATCTATAAACCAGAAACGATAGTTTATAATTCTTATAAGAATGTTAAAGATCTTTAACAATTTTATTAATGCTTATATAATAGGTCTTGTGCTTAGTTGCTCAGTCATGTCTGACTCATTGCGACCCCGTGGACTGTAGCCTGCCAGGCTCCTCTGTCCATGGGGATTCTCCAGGCAAGAATACTGGAGTGGCTTGCCAAGCCCTCCTCCAGGGGATCTTTCCAACCAGGGGATTGAACCCAGGTCTCCCGCACTGTAGGCAGATTCTTTATCAGCTGAGCCACAAGGGAAGCCCAAGTCCCAGCCTATCCCTTCTCCAGGGGATCCTCCCAACCCAGGAATTGAACAGGGGTCTCCTGCATTGCAGGCGGATTCTCTACCAGCCGAGCTACCAGGGAAGCCCATTAGTGCTTATTAATAACAGTCTTGTTAATGCTTATCATTAAGTCTTATTAACTCATTTAATAATGCTTTTCATTATTACCTCACTTAATACTGATACCTGGGCTTCTCTCGTGGTTAAGAATCCAACGTGCCAATACAGGAGACACAGGTTCCATCCCTGGTCCAGGAATCCTACATATCTCACGGCACCTAAGCCCTTGCACCGCAACTAAAACCCACATGCCCTAGCGCTCATGCCCTGCAACGAGAAGCCGTGCACCTCAAAGAAGAGTAGCCCCCGTTCACTGCAACTAGAGAAAGCCCAAGTGCAGCAACAAAGACCCAGTACAGACAAAAATAAATTAATTAATGAATAAAAAAAAAAAAGAACCGAATCTCACATCTAGTAAACGGTGTCAGCTACTCTCCTATTTAATTTATTACCTGTTATCCCCTAAATGCAGCAGGTGCTCTCACTTCTCTGTCTTTCGGTTGCTGCTTCCTGTCCCTGATGTGATCTCCCCTCTTCCTCCAACCACTCCTTCTGAACCACCACTACCTTGGAGAAGTCCTCCCCTCCCTGCCCCCCCGGCCCCGGGAGGGAAACAGGCTCCTTCTCTGATGCTCCTATTAGCTCCTGTTATGGCACTATTCTTACTTGGGCCAATAATCAAAAAAATTAAGAAGAAGTGGTCAAGTGATCAACAAATTGCTAGGTGTGGCTAAATTCATCCAGAAAAATATCAAATTTGCTTAAATATTCAAATGATTCACCACAGTGAGTGCTGGAATTCACCTACAAGTATTGAGTTTCAGATTCTGGGCCCAATTTCTTAGACACTCCATTGAGATGAGATTCTCTCCCTAGACAGACTCCTTAACCTCAAGTTTTAAGAGGGGATGTCAATCCTATCCCTAGAGAAGATTGCTAAGTCTACAGATTTGTGTTCAATATGGAATATCTGTGCTCCAGGAAAAAGCAAAGACCATGGCCTTTAACTCAGGCTGCAGAGCACTGCCTAGTAGTGAACAAATTCAAGAAGCGTCCTAAAGTAATAAATAAGGGGCATTCCTGGACTAAGGTGGACCAGCACAGCTCATCTGGAGACCTTTTAAGACTACAATTAGGCCTCCCTAGTGGTTCAGATGGTAAACAATCTGCCTGCAATGCAGGAGACCCGGGTTCAATGCCTGGGTTGGGAAGATCCCCTGGAGAAGGGAATGGCAACCCACTCCACTATTCTTGCCTGCAGAATTCCATGGACAGAGGAGTCTGGTGGGCTACAGTCCATGGGGTTGCTGGGTCAGCAACGACTGAGCAACTAACACACACACACACACAAAGACTACATTTGCTGCACTGCCCTTGCGCTAGAATGAGAGACACTGTAAGAAATGGCCTTACGGAATCTATAAACATGTGTTTGTGGTTATGAGGTAGTTTTGAATGCAGTTTGTGCACTGCTTATAAAAAGAGATGGGGAGAAACTGCCCTCAGAGAGCAGGAAAAGGGGACCTCTCTCCCAAGTAACTGACCTCACTGAGCACTTCCTCTTTGCTTTGGCTGCTAGAAGGTTCAGTCACCTCTAGCAAGTACCTACATCCTTATTGTCTATTAACCTTAGTCCTTGTTTATCTTTGCCTTCTTTCTGTTTTTCTCATCTACTCTGACTTGATTTTGACATGTCTTGTTGGTTTATAAATATATGTATATATGATGTCAGCCATAAGAAATCCTTAAAAGAGGCAAGTTTAGATGAATAAATAAAAACACAAGTTCGCAAAGAGTAAAAATGAAATGATTCATTTTCCCTGACTCTCACTACTTGGCTAAAATTCAACTGCCCTTATTGATACGATGTGACAGTTTAATAAAAATACAACCCCAAAGTTAAGCCTGTTTCCAGGTCATTTATTTTATTTCATACTAGTTAATCAGTATTATACTCCATCTACATGCCTACTCCTCCATATAAGTCCCTCACTCTATCTCCAAATTAAGTAAAATTATTTAATTCATCTACAGAAGTAAAAATGACAGTAAAGTATGGGTATCTACTCCCACCTACTCTCCTGAAAGAAGTCACCTGGAGGGAACATAATTGTTCCCTTGCACTCTGATTGCATGTAAATGTAATGCAAAGAAAAGGTCAAAAGTTGTTAGGTTGGAAAGGGCTAAATGTAGGCTCCAAAAATAAATCCCAGTGTTTCTCAGAGAATCTACCTAAAACAGTTGTATATGTACATGTGTCCGCTCATGTATACTCAGAGTGCCCTTCTTAGGATGGAACCTGGAGTAATTACAGAAAAGAAAAGGGCCACTTAGGCCACATAATCTAGGAACACCGAACAGCCTGCAGATTTGGGGAGGCCTGGAGAAACTTAAGTCATAGAACAGCATTTAAATATATTTGTCTGCTTACAATTTCCATTGCAAATGTGATTAGTTTGCACGAATAAATAGGAATATGATGTGTTGGCCATGTTTTCCTCTTGAGGGTTATCACAGAGTTTTGATTAAGGACAAATGTCTGAAATGTTGGGTATATTTAAGTTCACGACACTTAAAATGAGCTAGGAAGTTGTATAGGCTTGATTAAACGGCTGCCTTCGTGAACTTAAAATTAAAAGCAATAAATTCCAATGAGTCAAGTGATTGGGACTAAATATGGTATTCTGCCAAAAAAGTTGAAATGGAGTCCAAAGAGACTGAANGGTTCACGACCGTCTTTTGCGAGCAGGTGGCCTCGGGAGGGAAGCTGTTGGCTGCGGCTGCTCCCAGGGGCTGCTCCAGGGCCTCCAGACCCACAGGCGGGGCACACAGCTGGGGAAGTTGGGAACGACACTAGGTCCCAGGTTTATCCAGGTGTTCCCTGTCGGTTTCCTTTCAGAGGGGCTCCTCTCTGGGGTGGTGGGTTGGGGGATGTCATTTAAGAGATCCCGAAGCATTGACTAGTCGATGGGAAATAGGAAAGTAATGTCTCTGGCAAACCTAGTTTTAGGCCAAATCTAGCTAAGTCGAAGTACCAAACAGCTGTATGTATAAGTGCAGAACTTAGACGTGCTCGGGCCACTTCATTTTCACCCTATATAGTAGGATGGCAGAGATCAAAGAATCCCCCCCAAGAAAATAGGCCCTATGAAAGAAACAGGTTAAATTTTAATGCAAAAATAGAAATGTGTAACCCCCAGAGGTCTTTCTCTTCATACGAATTTCATTGTTACCTCTGCTACCAAAATTTATAATTAAGGCAATGGTGGTCAGTGAAAAGGGCTTTAAATGTTTTGTAGATTATGGATATAACCTAGCAACAAAAGTGGTTTTTACCAGTCATTTTCAATAATTAACACTGATTGAGTGCCTGCTACTTGCCAGGCACTGTGTTAGGTGCTAGGAACACCAAAATGACTTGAGAAATGGTCCCAGCCTTTAAAGAGCTTAAGGGCTAGTGGGAAAGCTGGCACATAAACCCTTAACGTCCATGTAACCCGTCAAGGCAGCAACCTCTACCCGAGGACTATGGGACCACTGCAGACCGGAGGAACCTCTTAGAGGAGATGATGCCTAGGCTGAATGCACTGGGCTGTGAATTAGCCCAGTAAAGTGGAGGGGGATAGTTTTCCAGCCAGAGGAAATGAGGAGAGGAGGCCCAGAAATTACTGAGGAAACAGAACAAGTGATGAAAGTGATGGGTCATGAAAGGTAAGGAGCTATGGAACTGGTGGAAGAAGAGTCTGGACAGGCAGGTTGGGACCATTCATGGTGGGTGCTGGGTGCCATGGTGAAGGGTGTCACCTTAACTGAAGGGCTTTAAGGGAGGTGGCGTGGCCAGGATTACAATATTGATGGATCCTGCTTGAGGTGTGGAGGACAGGGTAAGGCCACACCGTTGGGATATTCAGATAAGACGGACTGAGGACTTGAAACCAGAGATGGGATAGGGCTAGAAGAGGGAATAGGAGGTGAAATTAGTCAGTGTGGTGACTGATAATATGTGGGGGTAGGAGAGAGAAAGGAAGTCACCCTGTCTTGCACATTGGGCCCTGGTGTAGATGTTGGAAAGATGCCAGAGATAACAGGTAATACATCAGTAATACGGGAGTGTTTTGAAGTATGTGCCTCTTGTCTATAAGGAGAGTGTATGTGAAATACACAAATTACACTGTAAAAGACAAACATTTCAAAAGGGAGTGATTGATTAAGAGATTCTCCAGAGGTTTAACAAAGACCGGAACAACTCGAATGTGTTCTATAGGCAACAGAAAAAAAAATAGAGACAAAAGCAAAACCAGGAGAAATGATAGCAAAAAGGATAGCAGGGGACAAGTCTACAGCTCATGCACAGGGGTGGTCCTGGCTGCTGTAAAAGAGTTTTTAAAATTGTGCAGAGAAAATACAATCTCATGTAACCAAGATCACATCATATACTGTATACTATTTTAAAGGGCATCACTGAAGTCTCTGTTTATAATACAGTGAACTTTAAAAAAATTTAAATGTATGTTTTCTGGAAATCTCAGAAAATTCAGAAAATCATAGTAATGACAAAGTCACTCATATTTCTTGTATCAGAGTTAGCCACTGTTAACATATTACTGTTATATTCTTCGAAACGATGTCTTTATGTGTTCATGTAGAGAGTCATTTTTTTTTTTAATTTAAATACAAGGACTCATACTCTAATTTTTTTTATGTCCGCTTTAACAAAGCAAACACATACTGGGTGGTTTACAGTAACAAGTTTATTCTCTTCCCATTCCGGAGGTCAGAATTCCAGAATGAGTCCTAAGGCGCTAAACCAAGGTGGAGGGGTTGGGTTCCCTCCAGAAGGTTGAAGGGAGTATCTGTTTCTTTTCGTTTTCCAGGGTGCCCATGGCCCCTTCCTCCATCTTCAAAGCCAGCTCACAAACATCTCTCCGAGCTCCGCTTCCCTCACATTTGCTCTTCTGCCGTGGTCTCCCTCTGCCTCCCGCTCATAAGGACACTGTGCTGTGCTCAGTTGCTCAGCAGCCTCTTACTCTGCGGCCCCGTGGACTGTGGCCCGCCAGGCTGCTCTATCCATAGGAGTCCCCAGGCAAGAATAGTGGAGTGGGTTGCCATGCCCTCCTCCAGGGGATCTTCCCAACCCAGGGATCAAACCCAGGTCTCCCGCACTGCAGACAGATTCCTTACCGTCTGGGCCACCAGGGAGACCATGGGGACACTGACGAGGGCCTTTGGGATCCACCCAGATAAGCAGGAGAATCTACCTCCATATCGTTAACGCAATAGCATCTGCAAAACAAGTCTCCGCCATATAAGGTAATACAGGCTCCAGAGATCAGGACGCAGACATCTGGGGGAACCATTCGTCTACCTACCAAACCTACCACACTCTGGATGCAAATATAACCACATACGAATAAAAGTGTATTTCCACTTACAGTTGGAGTCAGACTCAGTCAGTTCAGCTTTATCCCTCCTAGAATTCCTCTAGAAAATATGAGACTTTTGAAAAATTAAACTGTCACAAGCCCTGAAATGTTGAAGGAGGCTCCCTGTCCTCCACATGACCTGTCAACAATGGGAAACATCATCTGAGGGGATGAAGTGTAAGTTGACCGGTCACCTGCTGCTGTGTCTTGTCCTGACAGCCGCCCTCCTGATAAGTGATTCGGGCCATTCTTGTCCCTATCCCCAGACCACCCTCTTCCCTACCACTTAAAAGTAGCTGGCGCTGAATTTTGACTGAAGGGGCCCTGTTATGGGTTGTGTCTCCCTCCATCCCAATCACCATGACCTCAGAAAATGACTTATTTTGAAGCTGAAGATGTAATTAGCAAAGATGAGGTCATACTAGAGTACGGCGGGCCCTTAACCCACCGTGACTGGTATCTCTATAAGAAGACACAGAAACGCACCAGGAGGAACCACGTGACGTAAAGGCAGTTACGACAGTGCTACGGCTGCAAGCCAGGGGACACCAAGGGGCAACAGCCAGCACCAGAAGCTAAGAAGAGATGCTAACCAGAGTGTCAAGAGGGCCCGTGGCCCTGCCAACACCTTAATTTGGGATTTCTAGCCTCCAGAACCAAGAAAGAATACAATTCTGTTGTTTGAAGCCCCCCGAGTTTGTGGAACTTTATTATGGGAGCCCAAGGAAGCAGATGGCGTCACTGACTCGATGGACGTGAGTCTGAGTGAACTCCAGGAGTTGGTGATGGACAGGGAGGCCTGGCGTGCTGCGATTCATGGGGTCGCAAAGAGTCGGACACGACTGAGCGACTGAACTGAACTGAAAGGAAGCAGATACCAAACCCAAAGCCACCTACATGTTGTTGTACCAGATGCCAACATGGCCTGTTGGGAAAGCGGCCAACCCAAACCATGGTGAAACTCGAGCTTTGACAACATGAGCTCAAGCCCTGGGGTTCAGCAGAGTGAGCGGTGTGTCCTGTTCTGAGCTTTCACCTTCCTCAGAGTGGCGGTGCTTTGCACATGCCCCTTGACCATGCCCTTTAAACCATCTGGTTTTCCCCAGCTCCACTAAGACAAACAAGCAAACAAAAGGCACCACTGTCCCTATGAGCATGTTGCTAGATTAGACTGCAGGAGAGGGTATCCTGTGAGAATGCTTGCAAAGTGCCTCATCTACCAATAAGTTTGGGCATATCACTGAGAATTATAATAATGATCTTTTGTGTGGATGGCTTGTTGCAAAGGTAATGCTAGGGATGGTAAAGAACACGTGTGACAGAGTGAAAGGAGCACCATGAAATAAGCAAATGAAGAGCTCCCAAGTTCTGTGGTTGCAGCTGAGCCTCACTAGCTCAAGGACACAGAGAATCCCTCTGTTGCAGTCATCTGTCTCTGGGATCCTTCCAAGCGTCAAATCAAGCATGATAAGCCTTTCCTGAGCATGGGCAGAAGGTAGGTCGGGAAGGAACATGATCTAGCTTCTTAGTAGATCCAAAGGAGAAAAGCTCTGTCAACATTTTTAGAGTTAGAGGGAAGGTAGAGGAGGGAGGAAGACAGTAAGGATGAGGAGACAGGACACCGTGCGCAAGTGTGCTTGCAAACAAATCCCCAAGTTTTGAGATCCTAGGCTCTGAAAGCAAGGCCTTGACCAACTAGGTTCTGAGAGAAGAGCAAGTATACAAGCCCCGGGACACCTGCCCCCACCTCAGCAGAACACGGGGACCTCAGTTTCACCAAATACCAAGTTGTAAGCATTGAAATTTACCCCAGAATGGAATAAGGGGCCATACTAGCAACTACCAGGGGTCTGCTGGGGAAAAGGAATAACAGGTATTAACTTTACAAGATAATTCATCATGGTGTCCTGGTCAGATAGCCAAATACCCCGATTTAGTGATAAATAATTAGATTCACAAGTACTTAAGGTAACAGAACTCTGTGAGAGGCAAAGAAAGCCTCTAAAATCTGATGCAGCCACTACAAATTTGGGGATGAATACACACGTCCAATTTCAAGTCAAGTGTCTTGCCTCGAAGGTTTATTGGTGAAGTATCTTCCATTGAGATTGGGGTGACAGAAGGCACATAGGACCCTCAAAAGCTCTCAGCTCGAAGAGTAATATGACTGCTCCATGTCCCAATAGCACAATGAACTCTTCAGTAAGACTGAGCACATGGCTATCACTGACCAGCATCCATGGGTTAATATGCATCATTCATACCTCCCTGGGATGCACACTGACCATCACTGCCTCTTGCCAACACAGTCTTACAATCTAGTATTAAACAGTTTCCCTGCCCTACATTATAAGGACTTGACCCTGGCACTGAAACAAAAGTGAAAAAGACACAGTCCTGGGACTTTAGAGAGCTCACAGATCTGTCATTCAAGTCTTTGTTGAATGTCACCATATCAGAGATGTCTGCCACCTCCAGTCACCTGCTGTTAGCATTTCATGCTATCTACCCCTTATCACCTGGCCATACATTTATTGGTTTACTGTCTGGCTACCCATATTGGGATGAAAACAGGGAATGCATCTCTATTAGTTCATATCCAGAGTATTATAACATTGTTTGCATTAAATAAGGCACTCACATATTTGTTTAATGCATGCATTGGAAATAGAAACTCATATGCCTGGGGCACCAAGACCAATAAAAACTGAAGAAGGTTATCCCACAGAAGCAATGAGTAGGAGTTTAAATTAAGGCGTTTTGATGATTTGGTTTTGTCCACAATTGTAGGGCATATTCTGAATTTCCTATGTGAAGTATTAGACCAGAGCATATGCACTTCCCAGTACTTTACTCCAGCCACCATTTCACAAGAATAATGTCCCCAATTCCTTTACAACACTGACAAGAAGGCAAGTAATTAAAACAGTAGGAATATTTTGGAGATACAACTATATGAGTACAGACAGTTCTAGTGGAATGAGTACAGCAAATATTCAAACCATACTGAAGGAAGTCTCAGGCCTCATACTTTATTGTGTTATACAGACCAGGCTTGAAATTTTAATGTACTGACACCAAACAGGACCCTCTGTTAGGGGAAACATCCTGGCTGAAACCACCCACACTAGCCAAGCTCCATAGTAACCGTGTGCATGAATTATTTTATGACAGGAGATCCTAGTAAGGAACCTGGAACTAACAAGCCACCACCACCAGAAGAGTTTGGACAGGGTTAAAAGGAGATGCCACGTGTCCTACCACCTCTCAGAATCCTCCTTTCTGGCATCCATCTTGGCTGACCAACGCGTGCGCCTACAGGAAGGACCCTGAGACACAGTGACTGGCCAAAGACAACCTGGAAACTGATCCCATTACCATAAAACGCAAGACTGCAAGCCACGTGGCAGATTAGTCTTCCTAGGGTTCCCTTACCCTCCTGCTCTCCACATGCTGGCCCCTTCCCAATAAAGTCTCTTGATTTGTCAGCACATGGAGGTCCTCAGACAATTCACTTCTGAGTGTTAGACAAGAACCCCCTTTCGGGCCCTGGAAAGGGTACCCCCTTGCTGCAACACCTGTGGGGCCGTCCTGGGCACAAAGCCTTTCTGTGTCCCCCATTTCTCGTTTATAAGAAATAAGCTTTATTCAGCCTCCTCAACCTTCCCTGAGTTCCAAAGGGCAGATTTAAACAGTTGCTAATCAGGGAAGGGAGGGAATGAAGAAAGAATGGAGGAACAGCCAGAAAACAATAGGACAGGCTTGGAGCAGAATCCTGGTTCCTCCTGAAGTGAACTGAAGTCGCTCAGTCGTGTCTGACTCTTTGTGACCCCATGGACAGTAGCCTACCAGGCTCCGCCATCCATGGGATTTTCCAGGCAAGAATACTGGAGTGGGGTGCCATTTCCTTCTCCAGGGGATCTTCCCAACCCAGGGATCGAACCTGGGTCTCCTGCATTGCAGACAGAGGCTTTACTGTCTGAGCC
The DNA here is from genome assembly GCA_006410935.1 of Redunca redunca. Taxonomy (NCBI): domain Eukaryota; kingdom Metazoa; phylum Chordata; class Mammalia; order Artiodactyla; family Bovidae; genus Redunca; species Redunca redunca. The sequence goes on along the minus strand of SJYQ01002385.1, from coordinate 383,975 downwards.
ACCAGGGAAGCCCTGACAGAATATACATAATAATATCTTTGAGTTCTTCTGCATGAACTAAAGTCCCCACCCAGATGTTGCTGTTGTTCAGTCCTAAGTCATGTCTGGCTCTTTGGGACCCCATGTACTGCAGCACACCAGGCTTTCCTCACCATTTGTCCCTCTCCATCTCCCGGAGTTTGCCCAACTCATGTCCATTGAGTTGGTGATGCCATCCAACCATATTATCCTCTGTCATCCCCTTCTCCTCCTGCCTTCAATCTTCCCAAGCATCAGGGTCTTTTCAATAAGTAAATAAACAAAACTCAATTTAAAAAATTTTAAGCCTACAACAACATAAATTTATTATCTTGCAGTTCTACAGTTCAGAAGTCTAAATGGATAAAATCAAGGAACCAGCAGGGCTGGATTGCTTTCTGGAGGCTCAGAGAGAATCCACTTCCTTACTGTTACAGCTTCTAGAAGTCAGGTTCATGACCCTTCTTCTCCATCTTCAAAGCCAGCAACAGCAAGTCCAGCTCATCTCCTATCACATCACTCTGATCCCCTCTTCTTTACTCTTTTACATTTAAGGACCCTTATGATCACACCGGGCCTCCCAGGTGGTAAAGAACCTGCCTGCCAATGCAGGAGACGTAAGAGATGTGGGTTCTGTCCCTGGGTTGGGAAGATCCCTTGGAGGAGGGCATGGCAACCTACTCCAGGGTTCTTGCCTGGAGAATCCCAAGGACAGAGGAGTCTGGTGGGCTACAGTCCATGGGGTCGCAAAGAATCAGACATGACTGAGCAACTTAGCACACATAATTACACCAGGTTCACCCAGATAATCCGGTGTAAACTCCCAGTGATTATCCTGATGGACAATGATGCTCAATTGATTAGTTTGTTAAGGTTGCCATAGCAAAGCACCACAGATTGGGTGGCTTATTTTCTCACAGTGTCAGAGGCTGAAAGTCTGAGATAAAGGAATCAGCAGGGTTCGTTTCTTCTGAGGCCTCTCTCCTTAGTCATAGATGGCTATCTTCTGCCTGTGTGATCACATGGCCTTCCCTGTGTGCATATCCGTGTCCTAATCTCTGTGTGTTTTTTTATGTGTTTATTTATTTTTAATTGAAGGATAATTGCTTTATAGTATTATGATGATTTCTGCCATGCATCAACATGAATCAACCATAGGCATACATACGCCCCCTCCCTCTTGAACCTCCCTGCCACCTCCCTCCCCATAATCTTCTCTTCTTACAAAGACAACAGTCATATTGGATTAGGGCCCACCACAATTATCTCACTTATGTTAATCACCAATTTAAACACCATATTCCCAAATTCAGCCACATTCAGAGGCATTGAGGATTGGTATTTCAACCTATGACTTTTGTGGGAGAGACAATTTGGCCCATAATAATTAGCAGCTTTAATTCCACCTGCTACCTTAAGTCTCTTTTGCCATGGAATGTGGTTCTGGGTACAGATTTGTGAACATCTTTGGGGAGCTGTTATTCTGCCTAACACACCTTGTTCTGAAAATGCTCTAACTGGTAAAGCAAATCTATAGAAACAAGAGATCTTAGAGTAGAATATTTGGTACCTATCACCATAGTCCTTGAAATCCCAGTAAAGCAAAACTGACTGCTGGGGGGGATTACATCAAAAGTCCTTAAAGAGATTGAGGCCAGTTTCAACAGCCCAGAGGCAGAAAACCTCAGGGTCTTGCATCAAGTCCAAGCCTCTGTTCATGAATCTGCCTGAGGTCCTCTGGGACTAGCAAACCTCTCAAAGTAGTGGCAAATCAAGCTTAGGCTGCCCTGGCCCCTCAGTATACTCAGGAAAGTGAAAAAAGTGAAAAGTCGTCATGCCCAGCTCCTTGCAACCCCACGGACTGTAGCCCGCCAGGCTCCTCTGTCCATGGGGATTCTCCAGGCAAGAATACTGGAGTGAGTTGCCATTCCCTTCTCCAGGGGATCTTCCTGATCCAGGAATCGAACCCAGGTCTCCTGCATTGCAGGCAGATTCTTTCACCATCTGAGCCACCAGCGAGGCCCTGAATACTCTGGGGGACATATCAGAAGAGGCAGATGCACCAGCCCCCCAGTGTCTGGCCAGCAGGGAGGAGCAGCAGCTAGAGACTCATGCAGTGAGCTCGCCGGGCCTGGCCACCTGTGGCATTGCTTCTCGTGCAGCAGTTTCTTTTGCAAGAAGTCCCCAAACTATCAAGAATTCTACAATTTTTGAAAGAAATCTGATGCTCAGTAACACAATCTTACCAAAACTGGTTTAATGAGACCTATGTTTTATAACAACAACAACAACAATGCAATAACAGCAAAACTCTATACAGATGTTATTTCTCTCTTGCATTCTTCCTTACAGCTAATCAAATGGAGAAAAGTTGAAGCATGTATTGGGTTGGTCCAAAAGTCCATTTGGATGTTAGGAAAAAACCCAAATGAAACTTTTGGCCAACCCAATATATTCTACCACTGGCTATTATTATTTCCTCATCATCTTGTCTGTCTAACTAGCTTCAGCGAGCATGAGTGAGTGAGTGTTAATCGCTCAGTCATCTTTGACTCTTTGCAACCCAGTGGACTATAGCCCACGGGGCTCCTCTGTGCGTGGGATTCCCCAGGCAGGAATACTGGAGCGGTTTACCATTCCCTTCTCCAGGGAATCTTCCCAAACCAGGATCAAACTCAGGTCTTTTACATTGTAGGCAGATTCTTTACTAACTGAGCCACCAGGGAAATCAGACAGACTATTTGAATCCCAGCTCTGCCGTTTAAGGCTCTGTAACACTTGGTCAGTTATCAACCTCTCTGAGCCTCTGTCTCCTGATCTGTAAAAGAGAGAGAGAGGAAAAAAAAAAAAAAAACATTTTGCAAGGTTGCCATGATATTTAATTGGATGTATATAAATGGCAAATAAGAATATGTTACAAATAATAATAATAGAATAAGAGTCAAAGCAGCTGTCCTGTGAGATTCCTTCTAGCTGTGGTAGTCTATGATTCTATTCTTGTGCTATTCCTTCTAAGAGCATCCTATCACCCAAATGAAGATGATTTATACCTAGGCTTATTGTCTCAGAATCTTCCAAAGGCAGGGAAGTATAGATGTGGGGGAAGTAAGGAAGGTCAAGCAATTTACAAAGATTGGAAAATCTACTCTCAAAGCTGGAGACTGAAGCTCTAGTGAGGCAGAGACCATGAAAGCACTTGAGTATTTAAGAACAACCTGTTAGTATTTGTTTCTGACTTGAAGAGACTGGACCAGCTCTTTCATGTCTGAACGTGTTTGTCGGGTGGATGCACAAGTCCAGCCCCAGGACCAGCAGCCTTTGCGGTGCTTTGTCATCTTCCCTCCTGCCACGACTGCCTGAATCCATTAGAGATAACGCTGTTAGAAAGAGAAGTCCTCACATTCAACCCCTATGGACTCTTGTGAGTGGCAGACCTAATTCTCTTAAGGTCGTAATGCAGTGAAGAATATCTTTAAACAGCAACATTTAAAATTAAAATGAACCTCATCGTATATCAAAAGAGGCAGAAGAATCAAACTCTAACCGAATGTCTAGGTTTTCTCTGTAAGACTCAGAATAATTTGGCCCCTGCTGCCTCTCGGGTCCTCCCATCCCTTCCTGGCTGCCATCGCTTCCTCCACAAGCTAAGCGTGTCTTGCCCTGGGGCCTCTGCCGTGGCTGTTCCTTCTGCCTGGAGCTCTGCCAGCCCTTTTCCCAGATCTTCTTCCTCCTCCCTCAGGTCCCTGGGGTCCTACCCTGACCTCCCATCTGAAGCGGGAACCTCCCTGTTATTCTCAGTCTCTGCATCCTGTTTCTGGCCCTTTGGGCACTTATCACAGGGAGTAATTAAGCTACACAGATAGCACTGGTAGTAAAGGACCTGCCTGCCAATGTAAGAGATATAAAAGTCATGGGTTCGATCCCTGGGTTGGGAAGATCCCCTGGAGGAGGGCATGGCAGCCCACTCCAGTATTCTTTCCTGCAGAATTCCCATAGACAGAGATGCCTGGCAGGCTACAGTCCATGGGGCTGCAAAGAGCTAGACACTACTGAGTGATTTAGCACACAGAACAGTGAGTAACTGTTTGTTCTCTTACCTGTGGTTTGAAGAGGTGACCTAGGAAAGGGAGGCTGGACTGAGCTGGGGTAGGCTAATGGCCTGTAGTTCTGGGGCAAATCCTGGAACTTTCTCCTAGTAAATGACCTGACACGTGAGCTCCATCAACACCTCCAAAATCAGTGCTCTGAGGCCTGACATAATGGAATGAGGGTCAGGAGGTCTGGATCGTAATCCCAACCCAACTCTGCCACTTAGCAGCCCTGTCACTGTGAGCAAGCCACTTGTCCTCTCCAGGATTCAGTTGCTTCACCAATGAAATCAGCGCACTTGATTTTGAAGAGGCTCAATCAAGCACTAACATGCTTGTCCTGATTCATTTAGACAGACAGACAGACAGACAGCAGATAGTCAATCTCAGACTAAGGCAGAAGAAGAGGAAGCTAGGAAGCTATTCACTCTGGTGATGATCGGAGGGGTGGATTAAGGATAGTGATGACCTCTGTATTCACATTGTAAGTGTCCTTTAATATGGGAATCGACCTCCACTTGCATCATTCCCCACCCAGGCAAGATTCATCAGTCAGACAAATGAGTGTCTACTCTGGGTGGCAGAACCACAAAAGGCCCCGATCCCCCTCGGGGTGTGTGTCACAGTCTGTGACGGCAAAGTTCCTCTAAAGCCCCTGGCGAAATGTAGTCAGCTGTCCTAGAGGAGTCCCCAAAGCCACCACCAGGCATTTACATTTTTGGAAGCTCCAGGCTAAGGGACATGGGACAGAAGTTGTAGAGGGAAAAATCTCTCCAGACCTCTGCTGTCTGATACTAAAATCACAAGCTCCACATGGCTACTGGGCACTTGAGAGGTGGCTGGTGTGAACTGAGATGTGCTGAAAAGATAAAAAGCACGTTGGATCACAGAGATTTTAGTATGGAAAAGTACATGTAAAATGTCTCAATAAATAGTTTTTAAATTTATGACGTTGAAATGGCAATGATTTAGACATGTTGGGTTAAATAAAATATATTCTTAAAATTCATTTCATATGTTTCTTTTAATATTTTTAATATGGCTAATAGAAAATTTTTAATGAGGGGCTTGTGTTATATTGCTCCTGAATAGTGCTTTTTTAGAGCTAGACTGATGTGTGTGTGCAGAGAGAGACAGAAAGTGGAGGAGTTGAAGCAGCAAAGATTGCTGGAGGAGAAGGGAGTGAGCCACAAAGACATTTTGCCTAGTATATCTCCAGTTTACACTGATTTGCACCATTAGGCAGCAAGCTTAGAAAAATCTGGCAATGCCAAGGTCCAGGTTGGAGTTCCTGGGGGTAGAAATTCTAGGGATTTTCCGTACATGTGACTTGATATGAAGATGGGGTCTGTTGAATTGGGTGAGAGGGGCAAGGTGAAGTGGGAGGCCAAGAAATCAGTTAGTTGGTGTTAACCCCACTAGACCGCACCCCTCAAAACTTCGCTGGACAGCGCACTTCACACTGCGAGGAGAGTTACAGATGGAAAGGAGAAAGGCTAAAGTGAGCTTGGTGGTAGATGAAACAAAGACTGAACTTTAGTGTAAGTTAGTTATCCAGGAATAAGATTTTGATTTTATTCTCTAAGGGAAATTTTTAAAAACATCTGATTAGACTATAAGGGCTTTTTGATGACATAAAAGACAACAAAGAAAAAATATCATCCATATTCCCCTAACCCAGTTTTAACTATTTGAAAGTAATTTTGAAAGTTTTAACATCTGAAAGTAATTTTCTTCCAGTTATCTTTTTTGCATGCATGAGTGTGTGTTATAATGATGCATTACATTACACAATTTGTATATCTTACTGTCTCACTTAACAACATGTATACACTTACATGTATACACTACCACGTGTAAAATAGATAGCTCGTGGGAAGGAGCTGTATAGCACAGGGAACTCAGCTCAGAGCTCTCTGAGGACCTAGAGGGGAGGGCTCAGTGAGGGGGAGCCTCAAGATGGGGGGATATATCTATACAGACAGCTGACTCAAGTTGTTGTACAGCAGACACCAACCCAGCACTGTAAAGCAATTATCCTCCAATTAAAAAAAAGAAACGGTATGCATAAAAACTTTACCCTGTTATTAAATAATCTTGAAAAACATAATTATTAATGTTTTCCTGATATCACATCATAAGAATTACCCATATCTCAACCATTCTCTAATGGGTGGGTGTTTTAACTCATTTATCATTTTTACCTATCATAAGTAAAACGTGATAAATACCTTTGTACATCAAATTTGTTCTACGTTTCTAAGGAAAACTGAAGACATTTGTAAAAGCCACTATGGAGAATGCAAATGAAGAAACTGAGAGTTAGTCTTTATTTCTCTTTTTAATGGAGAGAATCAGTGAGTCAAGCTCTTTAAGTTCTTTTCCTACTCTGAAATTTTATGGCTGACTCTTTAGAAAAACATTACTTTTTTCATTCATCGGTGATTTTGGGTTTTTTTTTTTTTGGTCAAAGACAATATAGGCAAGTATTTCTAATTTTTTATACTGTGAATGATTTAGAACACACTGACTATATTTTGGCTTTCCACATCTCTTTCATAAATATCTTTCCTTCCTACTGACTGCAGATCAGCTCTCTGTTTGCTAAATCTCATTTTAGAAGGAATGGAACCACAAAGGCAAAATTTTAAGGTACATTAAAACTGAAAGTGACTCATATTAAATATTAGACATGTTGAAACCTAGCGTTAAGTGCTATAAAGGGCCTAAGATGCTAGTCTACCTGCAAGCTAACAAGTTTCACGGATGCTCGCAGGCCACACGAGACTCCTGGATTAGAGACAAAAAACAGTCTAGTACTCCCAGAAGAGCAACAGCCAGAATGTCAGCTTTGGTTTCCCCTGAGCACAGCCTCCCACAGGGCCACACAAAGAGGCCACGTGACCCCTGCACAAGCAGTGGGTTGCGTTACAGAAGAGGAACCTTAGTTAGGGACCCTGACTCTTTCATAAGGGACTCGAAGTATGCTGTTCTGTGTCCCAAAGCTTCTAAGTCCCATTGTTATACAACGTCCTGATAAGATCGTTTGGAGCAAGGCCATCAGAGCCTCAGCTCTTAAGACGTGCAAAAATGCAAGAGACTCGTGGAGAATTTTCTTTAACATAATCATGAAGATGGAGTTAGAGTCTATTAATAGTGTGTACGTGTACATTTTATTCATGGAGCTGTTATTTTCTGCAGGACCAAGCCAAGGTCTCTTTTTCGTCTGGCACTGTCTACTTTCTTTCCATGTTCCTTAGCCACGGAAGTCAGTTCCTTTGCAGCCGGTGCAGAGATCTCCCATCAGTCATCTGTTTGCGTCTGGATACACTAGCTGTCAGTCCACTTCCATGAATGCAGTCAGGACAGACCATCCGAGCTCTGCCAGCAGCAATATAAGTGTCTGTGAAACAGACTAAGGGGCCCGCCCTCTCCCTCCTGGAGAGAAGAGTGGGCTAACGCCCCAGAACTCGCATAGACTCCTTACAGTTAGCTACCTCCCTTTGAATACGGCTGAAATGTCACTGATCACCAGAAACAGTCTAAAAAGAGGTCTCTCCCCAAAGAAGATTTTTGTTCCCTAAGGGAAAACTCTTCATAACATTAGCATGAATAAGTTATGAAAAGCCATCACAACTGAGAGAGACATAATCATCATTCATGTATACAGATCTGTTTATTCTGTAAAGATTCATTTCAGTTGATTAATTATCAGTATCTGCTGATGGTGGGGGGAACAAGGCTGCTCTGATGAGAGAATTATTGAAGTGCATGCTTAGAATATTTATCACTGAACACATATTGTATGAATTTAGCATATTTATCACCTTCTTTCTGGATGGGCTCATTCTTCCCCCAAATATATCAAATAGTACTGCCATGCTGTTGGCACTCTGCCCTTCAAATGTGGACCCTATTGTTTTTATACAGAATACTGATTTCTTCCTTCCATTTATTGAACATGATAGTAACATTACCAGTTGATTCTCTGCTATAAGCCAAAGACTGAGATGCGTTAGTGCTTTTCCTTTCCTCTGCAGCACTCATGTGGCTAATATTATTATTATCTCCTTATCATAACATGGGCTTTCATGGTGGCTCAGATGGTAAAAAATCCACCTGCAGTCCTGGAGACCCAGGGTTTGATCCCTGGGTTGGGAAGACCTGGAAAAGGGAACAGCTACCCACTCAACTATTCTGGCCTGGAGAATGCCACAGATGGAGAAGCCTGGTGGGTTGTAAAGTCGGACAAACAGTGACTTTCACTTTTCACTTTCCCTTTTACTTTATCATAACTTGAGAAAATAGAGACTGGGCCACTTGCTTGGTATCATTTGGTTTACATGCAGCAAGGCTGCATATAAAACAGAGACCGAGACTGCTCTCTCTCTGCTTCCTAAATTGGGGCTCTCAATTACCATGCTGGTTCCTAGGCAAGACCACTACGAGCAGGCGTGCTAAGGCTCTTCAGTCCTGCCCGACTCTTTGCAACCCCATGGACTAGAGCCCACCAGACTTCTCTGTCTATGGGATTCTAAGGGCAAGAATACTGGAGTGGGTTGCCGTGCCCTCCTCCCCAGGATCTTCCCGATGCAGGGATTGAATCTACATCTGAGGCAGGTTGTTTACCGCCAGCACCATCTGGAAGCCCCTAAGAATACTATACTGGGAGTCAGACAACCTGGACTGTGATCCAGGTCCAATAATGATATCTTTGTGACATTTTTACCCTCTGTAGGTCTTTGTTTCTCTGTAATCTTGTCTCATCTCATTTATCTCTATGTTTACCTCTTTATTGCTCTTCTTAAGCCTCAAACTCGTAACAGTTATGCATTTGCCTTCTGGTCATTGATATGATTTCCCTGTGGCTCAGGCGGTAAAAGCGTCTGCCTATGATGCTGGAGACTGGATTCTATCTCTGGGTCGGGAAGGTCCCTTTGAAAAGGAAATGGCAACCCACTCCAGTATTCTTGCCTGGAAAAATCCCATGGACAGAGGAGCCTGGTAGGCTACAGTCCATGGGGTCACAAGAGTCGGACACGACTGAGCGACTTCACTTTCATTGATACTGTAATATGTCCAAACTGGATACAACTCCAACCAGATTCTCCCCTACTGACCTCTACCCGAATGAACCATCAGCTACCTTATTGCCCAAAACAGAAGAATGGGCTTCATCCATGGCTCCTCTCCTTCTCTGACTCTCTGCATCTGTTCAGACCTTGTAGGTTCAAGTGCTATAGCTTCATCATGTCAATATCTCCTCTCTCAATACCACCACTGTGGTAGTGCAAGCGTGATCACCCTTCCTAAGGAATTTCTACATAATTTCTCACCTGGGCTCCTTGCCTCCAGCTTCACTCACCTCCACACTGTCCACCACCCTATCTCCAAAGTGGACTGTAAGAATCCAAATCTCATCAGTCCACTCCTTTACTCAGAATCTTCTGATAGTTCCCCAATATCCTCAAATTGCTTACTGGCCCTGTCTGCCACTTCAGCCTCATTTTTTGCCATTTCCTCCCTGCAATGTCTGCTTTAGTCGAGCTGAGCTAATTTCGGTTTCTTAAACTCTTCCCCCACTCTCATGTCTTGGTTCTTTTGTTCGTCACGCTGCAGGGAAGATGGTTCTCTCTTCTTACTACTCTTTCACTTTCCTCCTAAAATGATTGCCTTCTAACACCACATGGAAAGGACACAGTCGAGTTTCCAGATCTAGTCCCATTTGGGAATACCCTATGCTTCCTGATTCTTTAGCATGACAGCTCAATTTGCGGCACTGGTAACATCTAGCCTGCTCAAGAGAAGGGCATGGCAACCCACTCTGGTATTCTTGCCTAGAAAATCCCATGGACAGAGGAGCCTGGCGGGCTACAGTCCATGTGGTCCCAGGGAGCTGGACATGACTGAGTGACTAAGCATAACACAACTCTGCCCAAAGGAACCAAGTCCTTTATTTTTCCTCTCCACTGAACCTCTCAAACATTTGGAAATAAAACTGGATCATAACAAACACAGAAAGTAACCCTGAACATGGAAATAAGCAGTTTTCCCACAGGAAAAAATGATCTCTGATTGATTAGGTTGACTGATGATTTATGGTTGGGGTGTAGTGGGCTCAGCAGTTGCCAGGAGGCCTCATGATATCGAGTGTTACCATATCCTTGACACCCATGTGCATGTTAAACTGGAGGCTACTATTTGCTTTATTGCTATTACACCTAGACATTTATCACGCTCTTAAAACTTGTCAGAGGCTCTCAGACATCATGAGTCTTGATGCAGCCACATGGAGTTATATGAAGCCCCATTGTTCATGGATCACTTTCTTTTCCATTTTCTCCCTATTTGTGACTGTTTCCATCTTTTTTCAGCATTACAAAAATGCATTCAAAAGCTTATAAACAGCAGTTGGTAATCAGTGCATAGCAGCTTTCTGTGTGTAATACAATCATTAGATGTACATTAGACATTTGGCATAATAAGAATACTGTCACTGTAATATAACTCTGTCAAAGTATCAATGCCTCCCGCATTGAAAATATACAGATCAATTCTTCATCTCCTATGAATGGGTAATAGTATCTTAGCTGCATGATATTTCTCTAACAACAAAGTGTCACTGATTTTACTGATCAAATTCTACAGGAGGACAGTATACATGCAAATGTGTTCATACCAATCTCTCTTACATGGTACGTAATATCCTTCAATCTCCTCCTTGTTGAAGCTGTATTCTTAATGTCTTTAAGCTAACTTTAAGCACAGTTTAAAATCATGTCCATAACGGGTATTAGTGAAAGAAATTTTATGCTGCTGAGAATTGAGCATGTTCCAATTAAAACTAAAATTTGTTATTTATATGAAATATCCAGGAGAGACAGATCCACAGAGACTAAGGAACATTAGTGGTTACTTAGGGCTAGGATAGGAGAAGGCACTGGCACCCCACTCCAGTACTCTTGCCTGGAAAATCCCATGGATGGAGGAGCCTGGTGGGCTACAGTCCATGGGGTTGCTGAGAGTCGGACACGACTGAGCGACTTCACTTTCACTTTTCACTTTCATGCATTGGAGAAGGAAATGGCAACCTACTCCAGCGTTCTTGCCTGGAGAATCCCAGGGACAGAAGAGCCTGGTGGGCTGCCGTCTATGGGGTCGCACAGAGTCGGACATGACTGAAGTGACTTAGCAGCAGCAGCAGCAGCAGTGCTAGGATGGAAACAGGAAGCAGCTACAAATGGGTGGGAGGCATCTTTCAGGGGGTAATGGAAATGTTCTAAAATTGGATTTTAGTAATGGCTTTATGACTCTTTAATTACTAAAAATCACTGCCTTGAATATTTTAAATCAGATAATTTTATAGTATATAAATTATAGCTCAGTGTTGATACTGTTGTTCAGTCATTAAGTTGTGTTTGACTCTTTGCGATCCCTGGACGGCAGCATGCCAGGCTTTACTCTCCTTCGCTATCTCCTGGAGTTTGCTCAAACTCATGTCCATTGTGTAGGTAATGCCATCCAACGATCTCATCCCCTTCTCTTCCTGCCCTTGATCTTTCCGAGCAACCAAATCTTTTCCAATGAGTTGGCTCTTCGCATCAGGTGGCAAAAGTATTGGACCTTCTGCTTCAGCATCAGTCCTTCCAATGTATATTCATGTAGATTTCCTTTAGGATTGACTGGTTTGCAGTCCAAGGGAATCTCAAGAGTCTTCTCCAGCACTACAATTTGAAAGCATCAATTCTTTGATGCTCAGCCTTCTTTATGGTCCAACTCTCCACATCTGTACATAACTACTGGGAAACCCGCAACTTTGACTATGTGGACCTTTGTTGGCAAAGTGATGTCTCTGGTTTTTAATACTCTGTCTAGGTTTGTCATAGGTTTTCTTCCAAGGAGCAAGTGCCTTTTAGTTTTGTGGCTGCAGTTACCATCTGCAGTGATTCTGGAGCCCAAGAAAATAAAATTTGTCACTGTTTCCACTTTTCCCCTGTCTGATTGCTGTGAAGTGATAGCACCAGATATCATGAGCTTAGTTTTCTAAACATTGAGTGTTAGGCCAGCTTTTTCACTCTCCTCTTTTATCCTCATCAAGAGGCTCTTTAGTTCCTCTTCACTTTCTGCCGTTAGACTGGTATCATCTGTGTATCTGAGGTTGTTGATATTTCTCCCACCAGTCTTGATTCCAGCATGTGATTCATCCAGCTTGGCATTTTGCATGATGTGCTCTGCATGTGAGTTAAATAAGCAGGGTGACAATATACAGCCTTGACATACTCCTTTCCCAATTTTGAACCAGCCTGTTGTTCCATGTCTGGTTCTAACTGTTGCTTCCTGACCTGCATCTAGGCATTGCAGGGGGCAGGTATAGTGGCCTGGTATTCCCATCTCTTTAAGAATTTTCCACAGTTTGTTGTGATCCCACACAGTCAAAGGCTTTGGCATAGTCATTGAAGCAGAAATAGATGTTTTTCTGGAATTCCCTTGCTTTCTCTATGGTCCAAAGGATACTGGCAGTTTGATCTCTGGTTCCTTTTGTCTTTTCTAAATCCAGCTTTTACATCTGGAAGTTCTCGATTCAAGTGCTGCTGAAGCCTAGCTTGAAGGATTTTGAGCATTTCCTTGTTAGCATGTGAAATGAGTGCAATTATATGGTAGTTTGAACATTCGGCATTGCCCTTCTTTGGGATTGGAATGAAAACTGACCTCTTCCAGTCTTGTGGCCACTGCTGAGTTTTCCAAATTTGCTGACATAGTGAGTGCAATATTTTAACAGCATCAACTTTTAGGACTTGAAACAGCTCAGCTGGAATTCCATCACCGCCATTAGCTTTGTTCGTAGTGATGCTTCCTAAGGGCCACTTGACTACACTCCAGGATATCTGGCTCTAGTTGTGTGAACACATCATCATGATTATCTGGGTCATTAAGATCTTTTTTTTAAAATAGTTCTTCTGTGTATTCTTGACACCTCTTCTTAATCTCTTCTGCTTTTATTAGGTCCTTGATATTTCTGTCCTTTATTGTGCTCATCTTTGCATGAAGTGTTCTCTTGGCACCTCCAGTTTCCTGAAGAGTTCTCTAGTCTTTCCCATTCGATTGTTTTCCTCTCAGTAAAGCTTCCTTTAAAAAACCAACTAAATTATATTGAACATCCTTATATCTTTGCAATCTCATGTAAGTACATTCACAGAACTAATTTGGAGATATGCAATTGGTGGACCAAAGGAATGTCTATTTAAATTTTTCACAGGAACTACCAAATTGTCTTTCAAAGTTAATTTACCAGTTTAATTGCCTACCAACAGTGTATGACATTATCAGCTTCTCCACAAAGTTGCTAGCACTTGATCATATTAATCTTATTTGGTTTTGATACTGTAACAGAATGTTGTCATTTTTTTTTTAGTACTAACTCTTTTAGCCATTTTTATATCCTCATTAAATCTGAAACTGGGGCTTCCTAGTGGCACTAGTGGTAAAGAGCCTGCCTGCCAATGCAGGAGATGGAAGAGATGCAGGTACGATCCCTGAGGGAAGATCCTCGTGGAAAGATCCCCTGGAGGAGGGCATGGCAACCCAATCCAGTATTCTTGCCTGGAGCATCCCCATGGACAGAGGAGCCTGGCAGGCCGCAGACCATGGGGTAGCAAAAAGTCAGACATGACTGAGTAACTAAGCACATTGTACCCTTTTTTTTTAAGGGTTGTTTGTGATTTCCTCATTGACATATATTCTATGTTTATGCATATTAATTTTTCCTGTTACATTCTTCAAATGTTTCTTTCTAGTCCAGTGTACAAACTATAGCCTATAAGCCAAATCCAACCCCTGCTTGTTTTGAAATTCTATATTTAAGTTTTTATTTTGAAATATGATTCATTATAACTGTGAAATTGCAAAGATACTACATAAAGATGTCAAGGACCCTTCACTCAGTGTCCCCCAAGGGTTATATCTTGCACAATTATAATATAATAGCAAAGGCAGGAAATTCATATCGGAACCGTGTGTGTGTCTCCACCATTGTATCACATGCCTACCCAGGTTCATGTAGTCATCACTTCAATAAAGACAGAGATTTATTTCATTATCAGAGAAATCTTCCTCATGCCACCTCTGTAGTCACAACCATGCCCCTAGCTCCAATAATTCCTAACCCCTAACCACTAATGTGTCTCTGTCTCTATAATTTTGTCATTTTAAGAAAGTTATATAAATGGAATTACACAGTCTGTGACCTTCGAGGCGGACTGTTTCACTCAGCATAATTCCCTTGAGATCTATCCAAGTTGTGGCATGCCTCGAGTTCATTTCTTTTTATTGCTGAGTTATAGTCCATGATAGGGATGTACCCATTATCTGTTTTTAAATGGACACAAGCTTAAAATAATTTTTACATATTCAATGGTTCTTTAAAGATCAAAAGGTGAATAATAATTTGTGACATGAAAATCATATGAAAGGCAAAATACAGTGTTCCTAAGTAATGTTCTATTGGAACACAGCCACAGCCATTTGCGTTTGTGTTGTCTAACTTATGGGTGCTTGCATGTTGCAGTGGCAGAGCTGAGCACTCATGAGAGTGACTACAGTCACCATAAGGGTATAAAATCAGAGAGAGGGAGGGCCCTGCCTTGACATCTCCCAGGCAGGTCTCACCCATCTTGCTTCCCTACCTGGTTGGTTTGGACTTCTTCCTATAGTTCCGTGAAAGTTCTGCTTACTTCAACCTTATTTGCCCTTGCTAAATGATACCTCTCGAGCACTTTAAATCTCTACCCTAAGTGATTTTCATCATAGCCTTATTTCCCTTTACATAAAGGATATAAAACTTATTGTGGACATGCATAACTCTGGCATTTCAGGGCTCTGTTCTGGCAGAAATAGCTTAATCAAAAGCCTAAAGCAACTATGGTGCAACGTCACAGAGAGGGGATATATAGAGAAGTTGGGGGGCAGATCTTAGGTGTTTGACTCATATGAACCTCAACTTCATAACTGTAAAGTGGGAATCATCGTTAACTAGCCACGTTCCACAATATATCTTTTGCCTTTCCTCTCATGTATATGAATTTCTGCTTTTTAGCTTGGCCTGAGACTGCCCATAATAAAACCTTATTACACAGGTGGCTTTGGCCAGGAGGCTACTCTTTGGCAAACAAGTTGTGAGCAGAACTAATACATGCAAAGGGGAGGGAATGTAGATAGGGTGGAGAGCCATTTGGACCATGTAGATGAGAATTACACCCTAAGGATGGCTGAGCAACAAGACAGAAAGTGTCTGGGTCCCCAGAACAGAACTGTCACACCAGTCCTGGAGCACCTACTTCTGGACTCTGGCATGAAAAAAAAAAAAAGGAAAGAAATTTCTACTTTATTTAACTCCTTCTATTTTAACCCTCCATTACACAAGTCTGCACCTTTAATCTAAACTACCCAGCCTCTCCCTGCTGTAACAATTAAAAGAAATTTAAAGCACACACATAGAATGGGCTTCCCCAGTGACTCAGTGGATAAAAAATCTGTCTGCAATGTAGGAGACATAGGAGAGGCAGGTTTGATCCTTGGGTAGGGGAAACACCCTGGAGAAGGAAACGGAAACCCACTCTAGAGTTCTTGCCTGAAAAAACTCCCATGGAAAGAGGAGCCTAGTGGGCTACAGTCCATGAAGGTGCAAAGAGTTGGACATGACTGAGCAACTAAGCATGTATGCACATAGAATGGAGTCCATAAATATGACTTTCCTTTCCTTCTGTCTTCATTACGCGTGTCTGTTTCCCACAGAATAATGTGCAGAGATATACACACAAAAAGCATTAAATACGTAGTTATGATGAATTGAATTGAATTGAATAGCCCGAGATAGGAACAGAGTCCAGTCTTATACACACACTTATACACTTGGCAAAACATACACGGTGGTTTATATTTCTAAAGGAGAGAGACTGACATTTATTCACTTGCCTCCACTGGAAGATCCCTACTGTTAAACAGCCTGAATTCTTTTGCAAGTGTTTGAAGTTGGTTTCTATTGCCTTCTGGGAGCCCAGGAATTACATACCACCTACTAGGCCTACTGAGGTTCCACGTGGGTCTCAGCAGGCGAGCCAGAAAGGCCAACCAAAGCTGTGTTCTCCGGGGGAGGCTGTGCTGCAGTTAACAGTCGCCCCAGGCCACTGCCCATCATAAATTATAAGAGCTCTTCACGGGGTCTATCCTTCCATGCATGAGTCCACAGACTGCTCTCCTCAAATTTCCCACCTCTCCAAAAGGAAAATGACCCTATTATAGAATCCTGGGTAGCTGCCAAAATAAACGGTGGGGAGATGCCGTATTTACTGAGACCCTTCACTCAGTGGGAAGGTTGGGTTTTCTGAAAGACTCCAGCATATGAGGAGATTACTGATGCTAACCCCCAATGCACAGCCCTGGCTTTAAGGACTGGGACTGGGACCAGATTTCTTCGTATTTGCGAAGCAGCAAAGGGAAGAAGACACATCTGCTCCCACATGTAATAACACTATTTAAATCCTGTAAGAAACAAGTGATTTGATCATCCTTTTTTTCCCCAGTGTTATTAAGAGGTAACTGACATATATTTAAGGTGTACAGCATGGTTGATTTACATATACTGTAAAATGATTACAGCAGATTTGGTTAACCAGCGTCATCTCATGGATACCATAAAAAGAAAAGAAAAAAATTTTCTTCTTGTGATGAGAACTCTTAAGATCCACTCTCTTAACAACTTTCCTATGATCACACAGCAGTATTAACTACAGCCATCACCGTCGGACATCATATCCCTGGGCTGTGCTTAGTCGCTCAGCTGTGTCCGACTCTTTGCAACTCCATGGACTGTAGCCTGCCAGGCTCCTCTGTCCTTGGGATTCTCCAGGCAAGAACACTCCCATTCTTGGATAAGTAAATGGGTTACTTATTTATCTTATAATTGGAAGTTTGTACCTTTTGACATCTTCCTCCCCTCCTCCCTCCCTGACCCGCACCCCTGGTAACCACAAATCTGATTTCTTTTTCCTTAGTTTGGTGTGGGTTTTTGTTTGTTCATTTGTTCTGGGTTGTTTTATTTAGATTCCACATATAACTGAGAGCATAATGTACTTGTCTTTCTCTGACTTACTTCACTTAGCGTTATGCCCTTAGGGTCCATCTTTGTTGCTGTTCAGTCACTAAGCTGTGTCCAACTCTTTGCAACCCCATGAACTGCAGCACGTCAGGCTTCCCTGTCCTTCACTGTCTCCCAGAGCTTGCTGAAATTCATGGCCATTGAGTCACTGATGCCACCCAACCATCTCATCCTCTGTCAGCCCTTTCTCCTCCTGCCTTCAATCTTTCCAAGCATCAGGGTCTTTTCCAATGAGTCAGTTCTTTGCATCAGGTGACCAAAGTATCAGAGCTTCAGCTTGAGCATCAATCCTTCCAATGAATATTCAGGACTCATTTCCTTTAGGATTGACTGGGTTTGATCTGCTCTCTGTCCAAGGGACTCTCAAGAGTCTTACCCAGCATCATAGTTCAAAAGCATCAATTCTTTGGTGCTCAGCCTTCTTCATGGCCCAAATGTTACATCCATACGTGACTACTGGAAAAACCATAGCTTTGACTGTACAGACATTTGTCAGCAAAATGATGTTTCTTCTGCTTTTTAATACACTGTTTAGGTTTGTCATAGTTATTCTTATAAGAAGCAAGCATCTTTTAATTTGTGGCTCCGCATTGATTGAAGAGCCCAAGAAAATAAAATCTGACACTGTTTCCACATTTTCCCCATCTATTGGCCAAAAAGTGATAGAACCAATTACCATGATCTTAATTTTTTGAAGGTTGAGTTTTGAGCCAGCTTTTTCACTCTCCTCTTTCACCTTCATCAAGAGGCTCTTTAGCTCCTCTTCACTTTCTGCCATTAAAGTGGCATCATCTGCATATCTAAGGTTGTTGATATTTCTCCTGGTAATCTTGATTCTAGCTTGTGCTTCATCCAGCCTGGCATTTCGCATGATGTACTCTGAATATAAGTTAAATAAGCAGGGTAACGATACACAGCCTTGGTGTACTCCTTTCCCAATTTTGAACCAGTCTGTTGTTCCATGTCTAGTTCTCACTGTTGCTTCTTGTCCTGCATACGGGTTTCTCAGGAGGCAGATGATGTGGTCTGGTATTCCCAGCTCATTAAGAATTTTCCAGTTTCCTATGATTCACACAGTCAGAGGCTTTAGCATAATCAATGAATTAGAAGTAGATGTTTTTCTGGAATTCCCTTGCTTTCTCTCATGATCTAGCATATGTTGGCAATTTGATCTCTGGTTCCTCTGCCTTTTCTAAATCCAGCTTATACATCTGTAAGTTCTTGGTTCATGTACTGCTGAAGTTCTAGCTTGAAGGATTTTCAGCATAATCTTGCTGGTATGGGAAATGAGTGGAATTGTACAGTAATCTGAACATTCCTTGCCATTGCCTTTCTTTGAGATTGGAATGAAGACTAACCTTTTCCAGTCCTGTGGCCACTGCTGAGTTTTCCAAATTTGTTGGTATTATGAGTGTAGTACTCTAACAGCATCATCTTTTAAGATTTGAAATAGCTCAGCTGGAATTCCATCTATGTTGTCACAAATGGTAGGATTTCCTCACTTTTTATGGTTGAATAATATTCCATTGTATCTATCTATATATTTATATACCACACTTTTTAAATTCATTCATCTACTGATGAACACTAAGTTTGTTTCCATGTCTTGGCTATTGCAAATAATGCTGCTATGAATATGGAGGTACAGATATCTTTTCATGTTAGTGTTTTCATTTCCTTTGACTGTGTTTCTGGAGCTGGAATTGCTGGATCATAGAGTAGATCTATATTTACATTTTTGAGGAAACTCTGTACTGTCTTCCATAGTGGCTGTGCCACTGTACAATCCCACCAGCAGTGCTCAAGGATTCCCTTTTCTCCACACCTACACCAGCATTTGTTATCTTTTTTCCCCTATCGTTTGATGACAGCTATTCTAACAGGCTTAAGGTAATATCTCAGTGTAGCTTTAGTTAGTGATGTTGAGCATCTTTTCATGTTTCTGTTGGTCATTTTTATATCTCTTTTGGAGAAATGTCTATTCAAGTCCTTTGCCCAATTTTAAATTGTATTATTGATTTTCTTTTTTTGCCATTGAGATGTATGAGTTCTTTACATATTTTGAATATTGGCAAATATTTTTCCTGTTTCATAGACTTTTTTCCAGTTTGTTGATGGCTTCTTTTGCTGTGCAGAAGCTTTTTAGTGTGATGTAGCCGTACCTGTTTATTTTTTATTTTGTTGTTTGTGCTTTAGGTTTCCAAAAAAAAATCATTACCAATTCCCATGTCAAGGAGGTTTTTTTCCTGTTTTCTTCTAGGAGTCTCATGGTTTCAGGTCTTAGATTTATGTCTTTAATCCATTTGAGCTAATTTTGATGAGTGGTGTAAGATAAGGGTTAGGTTTCATTCTTTTTCATGTGAATATCCAATTTTCCAAGCATCAGTTGAAGAGACTGTCTTTTTCCCATTCAGTGTTCTTGGCTCCCCTGCCAAATATTAGTTGGCCATATATGCTTGGGTTTATTTCTGGGTTCTTGATTCTTTTCCATAGGTCGATTTGTCTGTTGATCATTCCTAGTTATTCCTTTTACTTAGTTGGTAAAAATTCAGAATATGAGATGGAGTACTTTTGTGTGTTGGGTTACATGGGAGAAAAATAAGATAAAGCATTTTTATGTGTTAGAGAAAAAATCTTGCAAGTGTTTAACTTCACAGTTTTAACTTTTGAGAGGTAGAATTGCTGCCTTTCTAATCAGCTTGGCAGTAAGGTGTTGCAAAGAAAACAGTGAAAGTTACATTGAGAAAGGTTCAGGAACTTCCTTGGTGGTCCACTGGCTAAGACTCCCTTCTCCCTGTGCAGCGGGCCCAGGTTCAATCCCTGGTCAAGGAACTAGATCTCACATGCCACAGCTAAGAGTCTGCATGCCACAACCGAAGTTCCCACATGCTGCAATGAAGCTTGAAGGTCTAGCGTGCCATAACTAAGACCCAGCACAGTCAAATAAATAAATAGTTTAAAAAGAAAGAGAGAGGAAGAAAGGTAGAAAATAAACAGTTAGGGATTTATACTGATATCCAGCATTTAGAAAAAGAACATAGGTAAACAAAATCACCCTAAGAAAGGTGCATCATCCATCTTAACACAAAGAAAGAATCATTGTGTACATATATTTCTGCCTTTTTATGGTACCCTTCCCAAACCACACTTGTGTTTTTAGTTAGAGAGTCTCCTAACTAACTTCTACAACCCTTTTTCTGGCTGGAGTTCATCTCTTGAAAGGAAATAGGCAAATGGAAACCCTAACTGACAGAATCTGATTTGGCAAATTAATTTTGGCACCGAGCAGAAATTACCGGTTTGGGAGTGGGGAGATGTGGGAAAGAAGGAGGGCTCTTCAAAACAAGATAGCTCAGCTCTCGAGGATCCTGATGAGGAAAGGTTGAGAAACCATCTAATTCCATAAAAATTGCTTCTGAATATTGAGAAATGAATGGAAATTTAAAGTTATGATTCATTGAGTTATTATTTTATGCCAGGCATTATACATTATCTCATTTAATTATCACAAAAACCCCTGGCATGGATCTCATCATCCACATTTTACTAATGAAGATATCAAGTTGGAGAAATTAAGTACCCCGGGTCACCCTGGGGAAAGAAGTGACAGGGTGCTCAACTAAACGTATTGAGTCTAGAGCCACTGCTCTTCACCACGGTGCCCCATCATGCCTTTCTTTTAAATCACAGACTTCCAAAACATTGCTATTCTATTTGTATCTTAATTGTTCAAAGCAATCTTACATCACTATGACTTTGTTATTCCATGTGACTGGATTGTGATCTCCTGGGTATCAGGAGCTGTTTATACGTCTCTCCATCCCATTGCTTCCCGTGTCCCTGAACACAATAGATTCCTAAGAATGAATACCACATTCCTGCTCTCTGGTGTTAGTGAGTAACGTCGAGAGATTTCAACAACATTATTAGTAGTTCATTGACTCAGTGGGACAGGCAATGGGCTCAATCTGAGGGCTACCCCTCCTCATCTTGAAAAGTTTATATTCCTGAAGGAGTGCCTGCTGCTGCTGCTGCTAAGTCGCTTCAGTCGTGTCCGACTCTGTGCGACCCCATAGATGGCAGCCCACCAGGCTCCCCCGTCCCTGGGATTCTCCAGGCAAGAACACTGGAGTGGGTT
This sequence comes from Redunca redunca, assembly GCA_006410935.1. Classification (NCBI taxonomy): domain Eukaryota; kingdom Metazoa; phylum Chordata; class Mammalia; order Artiodactyla; family Bovidae; genus Redunca; species Redunca redunca. The sequence continues at coordinate 362,578 of SJYQ01002385.1, read as the reverse complement.
GCCATTTCCTCCTCCAATGCATGAAAGTGAAAAGTGAAGGTGAAGTCGCTCAGTCGTGTCCAACTGTTAGCGACCCCATGGACTGCAGCCCACCAGGCTCCTCCGTCCATGGGATTTTCCAGGCCAGAGTACTGGAGTGGGGTGCCATTGCCTTCTCCGTCTAAAGACAACTAACAAGCAAGTCAACCGAACAACAAAATTTCAGCTAGAGAGAAGTACTAGAAGTAAATAACGTCGGAGAAGGAAATCATGTCGGTGACTTGGTGTGTGAGTTTCTTACTGCTGCTGTAACAAATTATCACACACTTAGTATCATAAAACAACCAATATTTATCACTCAGATCTGGAGTTTAGAAGAATCCAAACTGGATTTTGTTGGGCCAAAATCAAGGTCTTGGCAGGACTGTGTTCCTTCTGGAGGCTCTAGCAGAGAATCTGTTTCATTCCTTTTTCCAGCATCTAGAGGCTGCCTGCGTTCCTTGGCCCATAGTTCCTTTCTCTATCTTTAAAACCAGCAGCAGAGCAGCTTAATCTTTTCCTTGATTACCAGTCTCCTACCTCCACTTAAGACTTTCTGATTACATTGAAAACACCTGTATAATCCAGGCTCACTTTGCCATCTCCTTAACTTAATCATATCTGCAAAATCCCTTCCGTCGTGTACGGTGGTTTCAGGAATTTGGACGAGACGTGTTTGAGGAGCCTCTGTTCTGCCTGCCACACTTGGTGAGGAGCTTCATAGTTCAGACAGACAGGACAGACGTCAACTTGGAGGCGAATATTACTCTTCTGGTCTGGATTTTTTTTTTTCAAACTTTAAAACTCTATTTTCTATCGGGGTATAGCCGATTGGAGAAGGCAATGGCAACCCACTCTGGTACTCTTGCCTGGAGAATCCCAGGGATGGGGGAGCCTGGTGGGCTGCCGTCTATGGGGTCACACAGAGTCAGACACGACTGAAGCGACTTAGCAGCAGCAGCAGAAACCTGATGACTCACTACTTCATGTCTTTCAGTTCATCTTCTCAGTGACACCTTCCAGGAATATCCGTATCCAAAATGCCCTTACCCCAGGGACTTCGTTCTCCTTTCCTGCTTAATTAACTAAAATTAAGCACCATTTAACATATTCTATTAAACTCATCCTTTTTTCTTTTTTGGTCTATCTCTTCCTCTAAAATGGAAGGTCCTTTAAGGCAAGAATTTTTATCTGTTTTGTTCGGTGCTATGTTGCGTACGTGCATGAGTGCTAAGTGGCTTTAGTCATATCTAACTCTTTTTGACCGTATGGACCGTAGCCTGCCAGGCTCCTCTGACTGTGGGATTCTCTAGACAAGAACACTGGAGTGGGTTGCCACGCCCTCCTCCGGTCAGGACCTTCCCGACTCAGGGATGGAGTCTGTCTCCTGCATTGGCAGAAGGTTCTTTACCGTTAGCACCACCTGGGAAGGCCTTCAGTGCCGTATTCCCAGTGCCTAAGTATGCTTGGCACATGCGGATGCTCAATTAATATCTTTTAGAAGATTGAATGAATGCCTGGATGAGTTCTCTAGCTTACTCACAGACTGACATTTTTAAAAGAGTGTTCATTTGTTGGGAAAACGTCCAAGTATCTGTCTATCCAAATATTCAGCTTAAGCAAGTTTAAATTTCTTTCTCTTTTCAAATAGGTTGGGAACCATATAGAGCTGTAGATGAATTATATAGCTTCTGATCATAAAAATAACAATTATTGTAGGAAATGTGGAAAATGCAGAAAAAGAAAATGAAGTTAACTTGTAACCCAACCACCCAAGACTGGTAACATTTTGTTAAACTTCTTTCCAGACACATTTAATTTCAGTGATATTTTATTTTCAAGTTTCCTTATCCCCATGACAAGAAATGGAACAAACAAACCAAGGAACTCAAAGCTGACTGTGGTTTCATGCTTCTAGCAAAACGCCATCCTCACAGTTCACTAACAGCCACAAGCACTTCCATGGAATTTTTGGGCGCTACTATTTTCCTTTTCCAAGAAAGCATGCTATAATTTGGATATTTAGGTTACCCAAACTTCCACTGAAGGATCTCCCTTCTAAAGTAACCTCAGAATTCCCAGAAAACTAAATGTTTGTAATTTGGAAACTCAAGTTGATTAATATTATGACCAACTCATTGGACTAAAAGCCAGAGGCCTGGGATTCTAGAACCAGTTCTACAACTTCCTGGCTGTGAGGCTTTGGGTAAGTCACCCACTCTTAACTTCGGGTTTTTAAATTAGAAAATGGAGATGATGTCTGTATCACATTTTACTGCAGAATCAGATACAGTGATGGAGATATGTTTTTAAATCTGAAATATTATAGTAATATAAGGGATTATAATTGTAATTAAAATGTGATAGATAATCGGGGCTTCCCAGGTGGCTCAGTGGTAAAGAATACGCCTGCCAATGCAGGAGGCGCAAGTGACCTGGGTTCGACTGCTGGGTCGGAAAGATCCCCTGGAGAAGGAAACAGCAACTTGCTCCAGTATCCCTGCCTGGAAAATTCCATGGACAGAGGAGACTGGCAGGGTACAGTCCTTGCGGTCGCAAAGAGTCGGACACCACAGAGCAACTGAGCACACTCACACACAGATCTTGGGGCAAAAATGATACAATGAGACACATTCTACACTCCTAACAAGCCCAGGGGAGAAAGCTAACCAGTCCTAGCTGGATCTCTCATTCTTGTTCTGATGCTTTTCTAATCGAGGGTATGTGCTTTCCCCGCCAGAACATGGACTCCTGAAAGAGAGAAACTTTCCTTCTCATTCACTGGTGAATCCCTGTTATTTATCACAGTGATTCTCAACATGAAAGACTTTTAAAATATCAATTAAAAAATAATACACCACAGTAAACTTGTTAGCTAGTGTTGTGAGTACTTTTACATATCTGAATACAAACACAGCAAAATATAGTAGAATGTAACCTAGGTTGAGAGGAGAAAAGCTATGTCCTAATTCAGCCTGTTGGCAACCAAACATGACACGGGTCAGGTCAGTTTCCTCATCTGCTGGCAGGTCTGCTGGTAGATAGAGAGGTACCTAAGGTCTCGCTCAGCTCCAGGGTTTCATGAACTTTGACCCTTGCAATGACACATGCAGTCTTCGGTGAAACTCGTTTTTGAGAAGCGGGATTGAGTAAATCATTAGCTTAATGTAGACTTGCCTTAAAAAAACAAAGCTTCTGTTCTCTGTTCTGTGGGTTAGCGTTTGGAATTTGTTAACTCATTAACAATAGGTTGTTTACTGTTTAGAATGTAACAATACTCTTTGATGTTCCCTAATTATCATGCATGTTTTAAAATGAGTTCTGAACCATTTCTCAGCCTAATGAACTCTCATTGAAAATTTGTTGAATTTTAAAGAAACATTTGATTTGCAAAAATAAGGCATATGCCAGTAACCTTCAGCATATCACACATGCAAAAAGCACAAAACATTTTTAAAAACAATAAGGTACTGTGAATGAGAGATGAGTCTTGAACAAAATATGAGGAACATTTGGAAAACATCATTTTTTCAAACTACTCTTTTTTCTCACAAATTCCTGCTGGTAGTATTTATTCTATTATTTTCAGTGGCCATTATTCTCTTATTTGAAAGTCTGTGAAATATCTATAACTCCCCAAATTAAGGAAACTACTTTGGAAATTGTTCATAAATCATTCTATGGTAACATCAACTCATCAAAAAGAGTAGTGAAACAGAGATGTATTTTCATACAAGGATAGAATTCATTCAACATTTAACTCCTCCTGTTAATCAATTAAATGTTTTCAGAGTTATTCATCTGCAGATATAGCCTCTGGATAATGTCTTAGAAGTGCTAAGTCTGATTCATATATTGTTGGCATGTAAATTGGAAGAAATATATAGCTCCCTTGTAGAAATTCCTCCTATAGATACACTTACATAAAAGTGCAAAGAAAAAATACTCATTGCAACACTGTACAAACAAAAGACAATATAACTGCAATACATATACATGGAGGAGAGGGGACAGGTTAGATTAAGATCCATTCATATGAAAGTATATCATGCAGATATTAAAAAGATTTATGTAAAAACTCGTCTGCTAGTGCAGGAGACGTAAGACATGAGGGTTCGATCCTTGGCTTGGGAAGATCCCCTGGAGGAGGGCATGGCAACCCACTCCAGTATCTTGCCTGGCAGAGGAACCTGGCAGGTTACAGTCCATGGGGTCACAAAGAGTCAGACATGAATGAGCGAATGAGCACACACACACACGTATGTGTATGTATAACCGATTCACTTTACTGTAACCTGAAACTAATACAACATTGTAAATCAACTGTATGCCAATAGAACTTTTTTAAATTTGAAAAATAAAGGAAAAACAAGAGGAAAAGTAAATTAATCCAGAAGTTATTTAGGGGAACATGTTACAGTAGACACAGCCCAAAATCCACATCTCAAGTGCAGGAGAGTAAGTGATCATGATAAGCCTGAAGCACCCAGAAAAGTCTGGATTATTCTGCTTATCAAAGCAGAAGAGTGTATGAGGTAGTTTTAAAATGTCTGTCAAAAACAGAGAAAAGTATCAGTAATTACAGTTAAGACGCAATTAGAAAAATAGGTCACCCCCACCTATTACAGGCACTCAAAACTGTATAACTGAGAAACTTTTGTATTCTAGCAAAGTGTTTTCTTGGTAGCTCAGGACCTGCAATGTGGGAGACTGGGGTTCGATCCCTGGGTTGGAAAGATCCCCTAGGAAAGGGAATGGCTCCCCACTCCAGTATTCTTGCCTGGAGAATTCTACGGATAGAGGAGCCTGGCGAGCTACAATCCATGGGATCGCAGAGTGGACATGGCTGAGTGACCTATATATTAATAATAAAGTGTTTTCATTTATAGAAAAGAAGTACTTAATTTAAAACATTGATTATATCTCATTATATCATATTATCAAGTATTTCTTGAGCCTTAGTCAGAAGACCAGATATTGTGGCTTTAAAACTGCACTATAGTTTAGATAACAGAACCCGTATTTTTAACTAATTTGTTTAAAATTTAAATAATTTTTAACTAATAATGTTTAAGCAAATTGAAATCTGGAATCATTAAGTTATGAAAATATTTAGTATCATTACATCATCTACTATTGTTACAAATAAGTAAATTTAGCAGGAGCAATATCTAACAAGGAGATAACATACATGGTAATTGCTGAATGTCTAGATAAGAATAAATATGTTTGCCAAGTAAAATAAAAGGACCAAAATTAGCTGAGTTGTCAAAAACCATGAGAAACTTGGTTAAAGTGAGATTTGTTGCCTTTCTTAGGCAATATACAATTACACTCATATCTTGCTTGCCCTGGGTTAAAATTTTACCTATATATATTTTTAACCATTTCTCTGTTTCTACTGAGAACATGTAAGTGGACATTTTTATAAATAAAAGGCCTAAGAATGTATTTGTCCTGTTCAGTTGGTGCCCTTTTTATTTTGTTGATAGTTCCCATTGCTATGTAAATGCTTTTTGAAAATAATCTTAATTTATTTATTTATTTTCAGCTGTGCTGGGTCTCGGCTGCTGTGAAGGCTTTTCTCTAGCTGTGGTAGGCAGGCTTCTAATCGGGGTGGCTCCTCGCTGCAGAGCACAGACTCTAGGCACATCGGCTTCATTCATTGTGGCACGTGGGCCTAGCTGCTCCATAGCATGTGAGATCTTCCTGGATCAGGGATCGAACCTGTGGCTCCTGCGTTGGCAGGAGCATTGTTTACCACTGAGCCACCAGGGAAGCCCCACAAATGCTTTTGAGTTTGATGTCGTCCCATTTGTTTTAGTTTTAGTTTTGTTCCCTTGTCTGCAGAGACAGATCCAAAAAAATATTACTAAGGCTGATGTCAAAGAGATTAGTGCCTATGTTTTCTTCTAGGGGTTTTATAGCTTCAGGTCTTACATTTTAGATTCTTCCAGCCATTTTGAATTTATTTTTGTGCATGGTATGAGAAAGTTGTCCATTTTCATTCTTTTGCATGTGGCTGTCCAGTTTTCCCCACACCATTTATTGAAGAATCTGTCTTTTCTCCATTGTATATTCTTGCCTTCTTTGTCATAGATTAATTGCCCATGTAAGTAAGGGTTCATTTCTGGGCTCTCTGTTCTGTTCTGTATCTATGTGTCTGTTTTTATGCCAGTACTATACTGTTTTGATTTTATTTGCTCAGGCTGCAAAATCACTGTGGATGGTCACTGCTGCCATGAAATTAAAAGACGCTTGCTCCTTGGAAGAGAAGCTATGACAAACCTAGACAGCGTATTAAAAAGCAGACACCATTTTAATGACAAAGGTCAGAATTGTGGTGCTGGAGAACACTCTTGAGAGTCCCTTGGACAGCAAGATCAAACCAGTCAATCCTAAAAGAAATCAATCCTGAATACTCATTGGAAGGACTGATGCTGAAACTGAAGCACCATTACTTTGGCTACCCAATGTGAAGATCTGACTCACTGGAAAAGACCCTGATGCTGGGAAAGACTGAAGACAAAAGGAGAAGGGAGCAGCAGAGGATGAAATGGTTAGATAGCATCACTGACTCAATGGACATGAGTCTGAGCAAACTCCAGGAGGTACTGAAGGATAGAGAAGCCCGGCATGCTGCAGTCCATAGGGTTGCAAAGAGTTGGACATGACTTAGTAACTGAACAACAATAGCAATACTGTTTTGATAGCTGCTGCTGCTGCTGCTAAGCCGCTTCAGTCGTGTCCAACTCTGTGCGACCCCATAGATGGCAGCCCACCAGGGTCCCCCGTCCCTGGGATTCCAGGCAAGAACACTGGAGTGGGTTGCCATTTCCTCCTCCAATGCATGAAAGTGAAAAGTGAAAGTGAAGTCGCTCAGTCCTGTCCAACTCCTAGCGACCCCATGGACTGCAGCCCACCAGGCTCCTCTGTCCATGGGATTTTCCAGGCCAGAGTACTGGAGTGAGGTGCCATTGCCTTCTCCATTTGATAGCTGCAGCTTTGTAATATAGTTTGAAATTGGAGACCATGATACTTCCAGCTTTTTTCTTCTTTTTCAGAATCGTTTTGGCTATTCAAGGTATTTTTTGTTTCTATACAAATTTTAGAATCATTTGTTCCACTTCAGTGAAGAATGCCATTGGTGCTTTGATAGGGATGACACTGTATCCGTAGATTTCCTTGGGCAGCAGAATCATTTTAACAATACTAGTTCTTCTAATCTATGAACAGGGTATATCTTTCCATCTGCTTGTGTCAGCTTCAGTTTCTTTCACCAGTGTCTTACAGTTTTCCAAGTACATGTCTTTTACCCCTTAGTTAGATTTACTCCTAGGTGTTTTATTCTTCTTGATGAGTTTGTCAATGGAATTATTTCCTTTTTTTCTCTCTTTCTGAGAGCTCATTGTTAGTGTACAGAAATGCAAAATGATGTATGGAATGAAAGTGAAAGTGAAAGTCACTCAGTTGTGTCTGAGTTTTTGAGACCCCATGGACTCTACAGTCCATGGAATTCTCCAGACCAGAATACTGGAGTGGGGAGCCTTTCCCTTTTCCAGAGGATCTTCCCAACCCAGGGATCGAACCCAGGTCTTCCACATTGCAGGCAGATTCTTAACCAGCTGAGCCACAAGGAGGAAGTTCAAGAATACTGAAATGGGTAGCCTAGCCCTTCTCCAAGGGATCTTCCTGACCCAGGAAGTGAACCAGGGTCTCTTGCATTGCAGGTGGATTCTTTACCAACTGAGCTATCAGGGAAGCCCCTCTAATAAGGGGTTAATATCCAAAATACACAAATAACTCTTACAACTTAACATCAAAAAACCCAAACAACCCAATTAAAAAATGGGCAGAAGACCTGAATGGATATTTTTCCAAAGAAGACGTACAGATGGCCAGTAGGCATAAAAAAGGTTGTTCAACATCATTAATCATCAGGGAAATACACATAAAACCACAATGATATATCCCCTCATATCTGTCAGAATGTCTATTATCCAAAAGACAACAAGTAAGTTTTGGCAAAGATGTGGAGAAAAGGGTATTCTTATACACTGTTGGTAGGAACATAAATTGTTGCAAACACTAAAGAAAACAGTATGGAAATTCCTCAAAAAATTAAAAATAGAACCATCATGAGTGCATGTGACCTAGGTTGCTCGATCATGTCCAACTCTTTGCTATCCTGTGGACTGTAGCACACCAGGCTCCTCTGTCCATAGGATTGTCCAAGCAAGAATACTGAAGTGGGTTGCCATGCCCTCCTCCAGGGGATCTTCCTGACCCAGGGACTGAACCCACACCTCTTATGTCTCTGCACTGGTAGGCAGGCTGTTTGCCACTAGCATCACCTGGGAAGCCCCAGAACTACCATATGATCCAGCAATTACACTATATAGGAAAGATATGAAATGAAAACACTACATAGGAAAGATACATGCACCTCAATGTTTTCAGCAGCATTATTTATGATAGTCAACATATGGAAACAACCTAAGTGTGCACTAAAGGATGAATGGATAAAGATGATTTAGAATATATACACAATAGAATGTTACCCAGCCCTAAAAAGAATGGAATGAATCTTGCCATTTGTGACCTCATGGATAGACCTACAGTGTATTCTGCTAAATAAAATAAGTCAGACAGAGAAAGACAAATACTGTATGATTTCACTTACATGCAGAATCTAAAAAACAAAACAATGAACAAATATAACAAAACAGAAACAAAGCTATAGATACAGAAAACAACAGGTGGTTGCCAGAGGAAATGGGGTGGGGGAATAAGAGAAATAGGTGAGGAAGATTAAGAGGTGCAAAATTCCCATTGCAAATTAAATGAGTCAGAGGTATGAAATGTACGGTGCAGAGAATACAGTCAGTAACTATATATGATGACATATTATAGCTAGACTTACCATGGTGATCATTTTGAAATGTATAAACATATCATCACTATGCCACATGCTAGAAACTAATATTGTATTTTAGCTCAGTTATATCTCAAAACAAGCAAAGAAACTCATAGTGGTTACTAGAGGTGGCAGGGTGAGAGGAGGGTTAATTGGGTGGTGGTCAAACGGTACAAACTTCCAGTTATAAGATAAATCAGGACTAGGGATGTGATGTACAACAAAATAAAAATAATCAACACTGCTGTATGTTACATATGAAAGTTGTTCAGAGAGTAAATCCTAACACAGGAAAAACATGTTTTTATTTCTTTAATTTTGTATCTATATAAGATGATGGATGTTCATTAAACTTATTGTGGTCATCATTTCACAATGTATATAAGTCAAATCATTATGCTGTATACTTTAAATTTATACAGTACAGTTTGTTGATTATATCTTAATAAATCTGAAAGAAAAATAAAAGGCCTGAGAAAGAATACAAATCAAAATATAAAAACTATCACCAAAGAAACTGAAAATTTTTAAATTCAGGATCTGGGGAAAATTAATAACTCCAGAATGTAAAAACAAATTAGATCCTTTATTTGTCAAGCTAATTCTATAGCATATGTCTTATAAGTATTAAGATATTGAAAAATAACAGTTCCCACAATATGTTTACATGCTAACAGAGATTATTTGCTATTGGCAGAAGTCACTAGGGTTGATACCCCAAAATCTACTTCATCTCAGATCATTCCTCTACATCAATCATGAAAATTCTACCTCTATTGCCAGTGATTGGTTCAAAATGGTCTTGTGACACAGTTCTAGTCAATGAGGTATAAAGGTCTTCTCCTGGAAGGTCTCCTGCCCCTAAAAGAAGGCTAGAGAAAAGATGCTTTTCCATCTTGCTTTTACTATTTCACACCTGAATATAAATCCTAAAGCTGCTACCTCTCTTGGTATCAGTGAGATTCCAAAGAGTGAAAAAATGAAAAAATCTGAATTTTTAATGACATAATTGAGCTGCGAAATCAATCTCCTGCTAAAAATTGCTGTACCCCTTACTTCTATATTCAGAAAAACTGGGTTATGCTTATCTTGTAAATAATAAAAATCCCCAAATTTCAGTAGCTTAAACTAATAAAGATTAATTCTTGCTCATATTATATGTCCATCATGAGTATGAGGAGGACTGATCTCAATGTCTTTTTCATCCGGGATGCAACTTGATCAAGTTTCCCATAATTGGAATGTTCCCTTCTGGGTGCTGTGGCAAGCAAATAGGAATATGGTAAACAGTGCAACAGCATTTAAAGATTTCATTATCCAAAACATAACCTAAAAGGGGTAGGTGGAACATNAAAATACTAGATATCCAGATAGGAAGGATAGAACTACAGCAGCCTTTAGAGGAAATTCAATAGCTTTAAGTAACTTTATTAGAAGAATTCAATGAAGCACAGAAATGAAATGAGGTAATACAATAGTGATTTAGAACAAAATATAGAACTAATAAAGAAATATAAAAGGTTATTAAATAATAATAGGTAAAACACGAGGTAAGTTAATCTTAAAAAAGAACAGAAACAGATTAAAAAAATGTAATAGAGAAATCATGGCAGAAACGGAGGAAATTAAAAGAAAACTAAGAGAACACTCAGCTCTGTGAAAATATATTTGCAAATTAGGATGAACAGAATACCTGTCATTTAAGAAAATCTAACAGCAAAACTGATCAGAAGATATAGGAAAATCTAACCAAAATGATGTCCTTAGAAGAAATAAAATCAGTAAAGCTCCAGGGCCATTTGAATCTATGGAAAGTTTTAACAAACCTTTAAAGGGAAGACAATACTAGTGCCATTTAGATACCACAACATTAAAAAAACAACAACACTATTCTAAACTATTTTTACGAAGCGATATACTGATTTCAAAATCTGGCAGATTATACTTAAAAAGGTCTATTGACCAATCTTATTTATAAATATTGTTTGGTTCATAAATCATGTCCAACTCTTTGCAACCCTATGGCCTGTAACCCACCAGGCTCCTCTGTCCCTGGGATTTTCCAGGCAAGAATAGTGGAACGGCTAAACTCTAAAATAAACTCTAGCAGCAAAATTTAAAATTAAAATATCATTAATAAGAGGAGTTTATTTCATGACTCAATAATATTTATATATTAAAAATTATTACATTGAAAGAACTAATTAGAAATATCACATGATCATCTCCATGAATGTTCAACAGGCACCTGACAGAATCCAGCAATGAGTTTTGACAAAAACATTCACTTAAATAAGACTAGATTAATATTTCCTTAACATGATTTAAATATATATTTTAGCCCAAAAGCCAGCATCACAATTAAGGGGGAAAGACTGTAGCCATGGTACTCAAGTCCAGGAAGAACTGACTTTAAAAAGCCATCTCGGGACTCCCCGGTGGTACAGTGGTTAAGCATCCGCCTGCCAGCGCAGGGAACACAGGTTCAGTCCCTTCTATGGGAAGATTCCACATGCCTCAGAGCAGCCAAGCCTCTTCTCCACAACCACTGAGCCCACGTGCTGCAACTATGAAGCTCACTTGCCTAGAGCCTGCGTTCGGAAATGAGAGAAGCCTGTGCCCTGCAGCAAAGAATTAGCCCACCCTGGCCGCAACTGGAGGAAGCCGGCGGGCAGCAACCAAAGATTTAAAAAAACGAAGAAAAGTCAGCTCTGTATCACCATCTCAGGGTAACCTTGTAGTGGAGGTAACAGTACAGTCAAATAAGGAAGTGTAAAATTTGGAAAGAGAAAGATAAAATATCCATCAACACAAGCAGGGATAAAAAAGTCTTGGAGTAGCGGTACAAATAAATACAATCCAGCAGTGACAATGAATGGATTACTGCTCTACATACCTTTGTGGCTGAATCTCAAAAACATGCTGTTGTAAACAACAACAACAAATACACAGAAGAATGAACACGTATGATTCTGCTTATATAAATATCAATACAGACAAAACTTTAGTGTTAGGTGGCAAAATTATATGATACAGCAAAGGAAAATTTAGCACAAAATTCAACAAAATGGTTACTTTCAGGGGAGGTGATTTAGTTGGGGACGCGCAGGTATCTTTGAGGGGTACTGATAATATCCTATTTCGTATGCTGGGTGGTCAGTGCACAATTTTTCACTTGTTATTTTTAAGAAATATGTTCATCATACACTCTTTATATGTCATATTTTCATAATAAAACTAAACTTCATAATATTTTTGCTTATAATTAAAATATACTGATTATGGGTATGCTTTGACATTTAAGAAGGCCAAAATTTTAAGGAAATTTTAAGGAAAACAGTACATATGTACCCTAGATTCAGAAAAGATGTATGTTGGCACTAAGGCAAAGAGAATTTAGCTGTGAAAATAATTGTGATGGCTATCTCAGAATTCTAAGAGTTGAGTTACCAGCAGGGAAAAGGAAGATGGAAAAAAGTTAAATAGGAATATTAAAGATGAAACAAGTAGGATAAAAATATTCTTGCTGGAGAATAAAAAATCAGTGAAGTTACTGAAAATTATAATCTGTTGCCTTTATTTAACTTTCCCCCCTTTTCATTTGTAAATATTTTAATATGTACATCTGAGAAATAAGAACTCCTTTAAAAAATACCAGTAACACACCTAAAAAATCAACCATAATTCAGTCAATANTAAGAACTCCTTTAAAAAATACCAGTAACACACCTAAAAAATTAACCATAATTCAGTCAATAGTCAAATTTCTAAATGTTGTATAAATTAATAAATACTTTAAAATGCAGTTAAATAAGTATCCAAGTAAAAATTTACATATTGCAATTGATTGGTATATCTTTTAACCTGTATGTTCCCCTCATCTTTATTTAAATTGAGATTTATGTATTTAAGAATATTTTTTCCTTTACTTACCCACAGTCTGGGATTGTTGATAACATCTCCATGGTACTATTTGACATGTTCCTCTATAATTTTTAGCTCCTGTAAATTAGTATGTTGATCTAGAGGGGTTATTTTCAAAGGGTGGGCTTGGACAGCAGCCTCAGGTTTACCTGGGGACCTGTTAGAAATGCAAATTATTGAAATTTAGCCCAGGCTCACAGAATGACAAACCCTGGAAATCAGTAGTTAACAAGCCTTCTGGGTGATTTTGATTGTGGTGATGTTTGAGACGAGCTGCCTAGAGGGTTAGACAGTTTCAGGCTTGATATGTTTTGTCAAAGTCACTTTATAATAGTGGTGTGTTCTTATAAAAGGCATATAGTACGTGACTGTTTTTCCTTTTATGACCATTGATGCTCAATGCTTAGATCTATGAGTATATTAAAGATTACAAAATGGGGCCAGTCTAATTCTATCATTCCTTCTTCATTTATTACCTGAAAGCTTTCTAAGCCTTTAGCTACTATTTAGTAACCCAGTGTCTTTATAAACAATTTCAAATCCACTAAAACCTGAAATAATAGTACAATATACTTTTCACCTGCATTCACTAGCTCTTAATATTTTGCAACATTAGCTTTTCTCTTGTTCTCTCTCCACACACACACACACACACATGCACACACACATCTGTATGCACACTTGAAAGCAACTTCCAGATATGACCCTTTACCCCAAATACTTCAACATGTATTTTTTATGAATGAAGATAGTCATCTACAAAGCCACCCAAGATATTTAATAATGAGCCAATAATACCTACCATAGAGTCCATATTCAAATTTCTTCAATTGTTTACAAAATAATCTGTTACAGTTATTATTGACCCAGGATCCGATCAACGATTATGCTTTACATATGATGACCTTATCACTTCAGTTTCCTTTAATGCAGAATAGTGCCATCTCCTGCTTGTCTTTCATAGCATTCCATTCTCTAAGGGTCAGACCCAATTCTTTTACAGCAGAGATCCCCAGCTTCCAGGATCTAATGCCCGATGATCTATGGTGGAGCTGATGTAATAATAATAGAAATAAAATGCCCAATAAGTGTAATGCCCTTGAATCATCCTGAAACCATCCCCTCTACCCCCTCGGTCCATGAAAAAATTGTCTTCCATGAAACTAGTCCCTGGTGCCAAAAAGGTTGGGGACCACTGTTTTAGAGAATATTCCATAATCTAGATTTCATTGTTTCCTTGTGAACATGTTCAGATTAAATATTTTGGTGAGAATACTATGGAGGTTGTATTATGAGCTTCAAATAGCATTCCATCAAGATGGAATCAAGTAATTCGTTCCATTAGTAGGGATGCTACATTTGATCATTTTGTTAAGGTGGTAACTGCTACATTTTTCTACTTTAAAAGAAGGAAAGTTCAGTAATTGATTTAAAAAATTATATTTAACTTAATTGGCTAACCAGACGGTTCAGTGGTAAAGAATCCACCTGACAACGCAGGAGATGCAGGCTCTGTCCCTGGTTTGGAAAGCTCCTCTGGAGAAGGAAATGGCAACCCACTCCAGTATTCCTGCCTAGAGAATCCCATGGACAGAGGAGGCTGCAGTCCATAGGGTTGCAAAGAGTCGGACAGGACTTGAGTGACTGAGAGTGGACATACACGCATTTAACTTAATTAAAAGCATATAGTGACAATACTTAAAGTGACTTACCATTATAATTAAGAGGATTTAAAATTTAGCCTCGGAGAAGGCAATGGCACCCCACTCCAGTACTCTTGCCTGGAAAATCCCATGGATGGAGGAGCCTGGAAGGCTGCAGTCCATGGGATCGCTGAGGGTTAGACACGACTGAGTGACTTCACTTTCACTTTTCACTTTCATGCCTTGGAGAAGGAAATGGCAACCCACTCCAGTGTTCTTGCCTGGAGAATCTCAGGGACAGGGGAGCCTGGTGGGCTGCTGTCTATGGGGTCACATAGAGTTGGACACGACTGAATTGACTTAGCAGTAGCAGTAGCAAAATTTAGCCTATAACTTTCCAAAGAGCATTAATCTACACAGAATACAGCCTGCTCTGCTTTTCCAAGCATCATGAAATTCAACCCAATCTTTTATTGGCAGAAATTCCCCAGTTGAATTTTTTTTCTTGTTCTTTCGTGTGACACTAAACATATAGTTAATAATGTGAATGTTTATACTCTATTTTCTTAAAAAAAAATTGCAAGAAGATTAAATTATTTCAGACTCTCAGGGAAAGTATTAAAAAATTTACTTATAAAATCACAGAATATACGCAAACACATATACATATACTGGGTACATTTTCAGCCTTTAGAAGAATAAGTTCTTGCTTCTTAAATTCTCAGTATTCGAAACCAGAATTCTTTCCTTCACTCTGTATATGTTTCAGGTAATTTTTGTTATGACTACCAGGAGGACTGGGGGCTGGTATCATGCGCATTGTTGTAATTCATACAGTGAAATGATTCCCTTATTCAACAAGGATCTTGGAAAACACCCCTGTTCTTGCCTTACTTTGATGTCTGAGGGCCAACCTTTGGCTACTTAATCACATCATTTTAGATGGAAGTTTGTTTTGACTTCCAATTCTGCCCTACATTTCCCTTGGTTGTTTTGCTATACTCATTTTTCTCTTTTCAGTCCTTCCTTGTGCACATGCGGGCACAGTCTACAGAAGAGACGGACTGCTTTCCAAGTGAATTACCTGACAAGAATATTTTGCACTAATTATACCCACTCCAGCGTTCTTGCCTGGGAAATCCCATGGACAGAGGAGCCTGGTGGGCTACAGATCATGGGGTTGCAAAGAGTCAGACATGACTGAGCAACTGAGAACATACTTTCATATATACCTTAGTTTGTGACTATTTCTGTTCATATTGCATAAAATATAAGATTTCAGACTGCATCATCACTGTCTTTAATAATACTAACTAAAATCTACACTCTGGTACAATTAATTTTCATGAACTTGATAGAAGCAGGGATTATAATTAATCTTGTCTCACACTTTTGTGACATGGAAATGCCTTGGCTACATCGAATGCCCTGAAGCCCACTATTAGAGCCACACTTTTGAATTATCTACATTTCCCCCAGGCTCTTATGATACCTCTTCTGTTCTCTACCTCACTGTAGTCTATAGGACCGCATCCTGTGGTCTTTTGGGTTTCTTTCAAGTTTGGAAACTGGCATTTGAAGTTAGAAGCAAAATTCTTTTTTGTTTAAGGATATCGGACCAGTTGTTTCAAAGAGAGTGTATTATTTGGCTCACGATACTGTTTTCCATGCCTCATCACACTTTTCTACATGGCAATGGAGAAAGGAAATGTAGCGGGAAACAATTTGGGCTAAAACTCCCAGGGGCAGCAGTGGGAGGGCCTCAGCACCCAGTGTGGTTGGCCGTCTGACAGAGGCGGGCAGGCGTCCCCAGGCTGAGTCTGACGGGGGTCTGGTGAGAATGGGACGGGAGTCTCAACATCTTGGCACTCAGTCCGTAACGGGCTACTGGTGCCCTGAGACCATCTCATTCTCAGAATCCGCTGGCTCACATTCTGAGCGGTGGCGGCCTTCCGCTCCTCCAGCAGCCCTCGCAGTGGTCCTGAACTGCAGAGAGCTCCAGAGTGTTTGCTCAGCTGCTGTGGGTCCGCTTGCCCAAGAGATCTAGCCCAGCAGAGAAACCATGTCGCAGTTTTGTCCAATGAAAGACCTCGGCCCTCCAAGGCAGTAAATGAACTTGTGTTCTATCAGTGTGAATAGAATACATTTTAAAATTTTTTGGGTTTTGGTAAATATCATGATTTATTTTCTTGACTTTCTATTTATCCCTATTTATTGTGACTGTCTATTTATCAGAGATGAATGCTCATCATCCTTCAAGTGGTCCTTTAAAAAGGAGCCAGAGACCTTTAGAAATATTTTAGTCTTAGTATTCTTTCAAACTTTTTTTGGTTAAATGTCATCTCCCATGCACTGTAAAGAGACAAACGGTCACCACTGTCTCCTGGCATTTGCCAACACATTGTAGTCTTTTTGTTTTTCCTTTTTGGTCAATTTAAAGTCACTACTTATGAGGGAGGAAAAAAGGCTTTTTTTTTTCCATTCAGAAGAAAAATTCAGTGCCAACAAAAATGAGACACAAAGGAACTCATTCCTTTGTTTATATTTGAACTTTGGTTCCCTCTACGAAAAGGCCAGCCTGACATTGGCATATTAACATAACTGCAAAAAAAGATGTTAAAACACAGACTTTATCAATCTGTGACTTTTTAAAATTGAACAGAAGACTCCTATATATAATAAATAAACCTCCAGATTCATTTATTTGGTTATCAATGGTGCTAATAAAAATAAAAATTCTCTGTGTTTTAGCAATGGTTCACTTACTACACAGGAAGTGTTACATTAGTCACTATGCCATTTTTTTTTAAGAGGTAAATTTTAGGCCAAGTATATTTATGGGTCACATTTTAACTACAAGGTGATAAAATTACCAGTTTGGGGTCTATTTTTAAGCTCCTGAAAGAAGTTCAGGTTGTTACTTGGAGGCAGATATTGAAGCTAGCTGAGCCACCCTCAGCCTGGGTTTCTGCATGGCCACCATGCAACAGAATCACCAACTGGCAACGCTTCCTTCAGACTGGTCCATGATCGAGAAGGCAATCCGTTTCCTTAAGCCACTACTTCTTTTTTTTTTTTTTTTTGGTGGGGGCTGTCGCTTTAATGCAGCAATTTATCCTTACTCTCACCAACGTAAATGTATATATGTGCCTATACTATGCAGAACACAAAGTGATTGGATAATAGCACTCTGAGTTTGTCAGGCATGAAATATGACAGGCATATTTAATGTTATTAAGTTGAAATACGGCGATGTCCATGCTTTTGCATATTAGAAAAATCTCAAGTAGAAAGCAACTGAAATTGAAAGTTGCTCAGTCATGTCTGTCTCTTTGCGATCCTGTGGACTATACAGTCCATGGAATTCTCCAGGCCAGAATACTGGATGGGTTGCCATTCCCTTCTCTAGGGGATCTTCCCAACCCAGGGACTGAACCCAGGTCTCCATATTGCAGGTGGGTTTTTTACCAGCTGAGCCACCAGGCAAGCCCAAGAATACTGGAGTGGGTAGCCTATCCTTTCTCCACTGGATCTTGCCGACCCAGGAATCAAACTGGGGTCTCTTGCATTGCAGGCGGATTCTTTACCAACTGAGCTATCAGGGAAACTCTCCACAACAAATATGAACTCAGAACTTCATTGAAGACTCAAGACAAATTTTAGGCTAGACATACTGAAACCTGCTACAAAGCTGTGTGACCAGTAATAAGTGACCCAAGTGAAGAACTGAAAGTCACTCAGTCGTGTCCGACTTTTTGTGACCCCATGGACTATAGAGTCCATGGAATTCTCCAGGCCAGAATACTGGAGTGGGTTGCCATTCCCTTCTCCAGGGGATCTTCCCAACCCAGGGACTGAACCCAGGTCTCCCACATGGCAGGTGGATTCTTTACCAGCTGAGCCATCAGGGAAGCCCCAAAGAACCCTTTTAAGTGTCAAAAGATTCTGAAAGTGGAGGAAGTAAAGACAGTTATGAGAACACAGTGTGCAGTATATACTTTTCAGTTCAGTAATTTTATATAGTTCTCTTTGCAGAATGTGAGTTTGATCATTGTTCAAAAATCATTTTGCCTTCTTATTGTCTTAAGAAACTACTTCTTATCATCTAAAGATATATTATATAAGTAAAATATATAATATG
>SJYQ01002385.1:299057-328901 GCA_006410935.1 Redunca redunca | reverse complement strand
TTAGCTATCCCCCAGTCTGGTTTACTAGCCCAAGTTAGTTCGTTCTGGTTACTTGCCGGGCTTTCCTACCCGATTCTTACAAAGCTGTGCAGCCTGCGCCTCGAGCACGTGTCCCTGCCCCACCCCCACTTGCTAGTGGCGGGTGCTGGTTTATGTGCTGCTTATCCACTGGGGAAGTCACTGCTGGGCTTGTAATCTGTCGGTTTTAATTATTCATTTATGTATCGTTCCTGTTATGATGCCCTCTGTGCTTCCAGGGCTCACCACAGACTCGGCAGGGAGAGTGTTTCCTGGTGTTTGGAAACCTCTCTTCTTAAAGTTCCTTTCCCGGGTCGGGCTTCCCTACCCGGGACGGAGCTCCCTCCCCACCTCCTTTGTCTCTTTTGTCGTCTTTTATATTTTTTCCCTACCTGTTTTTGAAGGCAATGATCTTCTTTTCTGGGTGCTTGATGTCCTCTGCCAGCATTCAGAAGTTGTTTTGTGGAGTTTGCTCGGCGTTGAAATGTTTTTTTGAGGAATTTGTGAGGGAGAAAGTAATCTCCTCGTCCTAATCCTCCGCCATCTTCCCAGAAACCCTCATTTTCTTTTAAAACGTTTAACTTTCTCCACTCCTGTATTCAGGCTGGAGCTTAGTCACAGCAAGGTTTGCATAATAATCCATCCTTAGATTTTTAGGAGAGGGTATGGTCAGAAAACTTCCTCTTGCTTTGGTTTGGCCATAAAAAAGCATGAACTAATATTATAGACATGGAAGATGAGTGACAAAATGATCAGATGAGCAAGATGGAATAATTAAGAAAATGTGTCAGCAGTATCATAGTGAACAGGATCTTTACAGAGATGATCTCACATTTATCTCATTTGAACAAGAACTCTTCCATGCCTCAGGATCAGAAAAGTGAAAGTAGAAGTGTTAGGCACTCAGTCATGTTCGACTCTTTGTGACCCCATGGACTGTAGCCTGCCAGGCTCCCCTGTCCATTGGGGATTCTCCAGGCAAGAATACTGGAGTGGGTTGCCATGCCCTCCTTCAAAGAATCTTCCCAACCCAGGGATCAAAACCAGGTCTCCTGCCTTGCAGATGGATTCTTTACTGTCTGAGTCACCAGGGACTGTGTTATAGAATGTGGCTGTTTTATAGAATGAACACTTGGCCTGAATTGCAAACTGAGTTCAAGGTGAGTCTAGCAGTACCTTCTACTTTCGCTTTATTCTTTCACTTCACTAAGTTTCCATATCAGAAACATATACCCTATATATTAAAGAAGCAAAGACAACATTCCCAGTGCTGTCTTCTTGTGTTCACATGTGTGTACACATGTGTGTTCATTTGGTGATTCTTCAACAACCTGTGCACCCAGGATGTATTCACTTTTATGTATATTTCAATAATGAGGTTTATTAGAAAAACAAACTAAACGGAGGACTGAGCAGCAGAAAAGAAAAGCTAAGGAGCCAAATAACAAGCTAAAAACTGGATCAGCTATCCTTACAGAAGACAATGTTAACAAGTAGGCAGAAAATGTGCAAGAGAAGTTGGGAGACCTGGATGAGATATATGAAAGTTTCAAAGCCTGTTTAACGATGTGTGGTTCTCCTGGGCTGGTCTGAAATAAAATAGAGACAGTGAAGAAAATCTTCAGGTAAATGACAAATAAATAACACCTGGAAAAATAGAACAGCTCTCAGACTGAATGATAACATCGTGTGCCAAACAGGATGAAAAGCCTCACAGATCTGCACAAAATTATGACATTTCCATACATTAAAGATTAAGAAAATTGCAAAAACTCCTTTAGAGAATCAGAATAGATAACCCACAGATTTCTCACCTGCAGTACTGGATGAGAGAAAACACTGAAGCAAAATCATCAAGAGTATTGAAGGAAAAGAAACTTTTGAGTCTAAAATTGAGATTTAGCCATTGTCAGTAAGAGTTTCAAGCATTCAAGGTTTAAGGCACATCCAATAGCATACTGAACAGAGCTCTCTCTCTTGCTGGTAGAGCCCTTTTTTACCAAGGTGCGCTTTCTTCCTCCACGTGATTCAGGGATAAGGCAAGACAAATTCTCTCCCCTGTTCCCTTTGCTAACCTAGCAACAAGCCAGCTCAGTGAGGAGAACTCTGAGGTCTCTAGCTGACACCAGAATTGGAAAGAAACCTCCTCCAGGTGGCTGCTGCCCTACTCTCACATTCTCTCACCACCAAGACTGCTGCTTAGCTGAAAACTGCTGCCACAGGACTGGTTAAGTTTCCAGCTCAGCATGGGTACCAGTTCTCTGCCCTAAGGCACAATACCATGGTTCCTGCTTTGTTTGTTTCAAGCACGACTCTCTATGGGGAGTAAGTGCATTCTGGAAAGTTCTTCCTGTAAGTGTTGTCCAAAAAGCAAGTGTTATCCTTGTCCTAAGTTTATAGTGGTATTTGCCTTACCTTCTAGTCTGACAAAATGTTAGTTGCTCAGTCGTGTCCAACTCTTTGTCACCCCATGGACTGTAGCCCACCAGGCTCCTCTGTCCATGGGATTCTCCAGGCAAGAATACTGGAGTGGGCAGCCATTCCCTTCTCCAGGGGATCTTCCTGACCCAGGGATCCAACGTGGGTCTCCTGAATTGCAGCCAGATTCTTTACCATCTGAGCCACCAGGGAAGCCCAAACCATCTTAATTAGTCTATACCAATCATAGTAATCCAGTTCCCCTTGAGAGTGGTTGGTACATACAGAAAGTGGTGGGTGACTCAGTCCTGACCAATAAGATGTGAGGATAAATCTGCTGGGGGACTTAAGCAGAAGGGCTCTTTTCCTTTCAAGAGCTCATAGGGAGAAGAGGCAGAATGCTCTTCCCTTGGACATTGTCGTGTTTGCCAGTGATTCCTCGGATTGCAGCAGCTATTGCCAAGAAGGGCGTCAACCCCAGAGCAGAATAGAAAGGTGGAGGATGGCAGAGAGGGGTGGTGAGAAGGACCTTCCTTTATGTGACATCTTTGCCTGTTGGAGCCACATTCATCTTAGGACTGGGTGGTAAGTGAGATAATTGAATTCCTTTATCATTATTATTTTTCAAATTTATTTATTTTTTAATTGAAGAATCCTTTAGTTTTTAAAAACAATTTGAGTAGGGATTTTTGTTACTTACAGACCCAAATTTCCTAATTGAAACATAGAATTCAAGAAACTTACCATATATAGATCTTCTCAGACACAGTTTACACCAGAGAGAAGAAATATGAAGTCAGGAAGAAACAATGAGATACAGCAGCAATGATGAGCTTCCCAGCTGGCACTAGTGGTAAAGAACCCAGCGGCCAAAGCGAGAGACATAAGAGAACACAGGTTTGACCCCTGGGCTGGGAAGGTGCCCTGGAGGGCATGGCTGTGTACTTAATCGCTGTCATGTCCAACTCTTTGCAACTGCATGGACTTATAGCCTGCCAGGCTCCTTTGTCCATGGGCATTCTGCACAGAAGAGAATACTGGATGTGGGTTGGCCATTCCTTTCTCAGGGGATCTTCCTAACCCAGGGATTGAACCCAGGTCTCCTGCTTTGCAGGTGGATACTTTACTGTCTGAGCCATGAGGGAAGTCCAAGAGTACTGGAATAGGTAGCCTATCCCTTTTCCAGGGGATCTTCCCAACCAAGAAATTGAACCGAGGTCAGATTCTTTACCAGTTGAGCTACCAGGGAAGCCCAGCCTGGTGGGCTACAGTCCATGGGGTCACAAAGGGCCAGACACTATTGGAGCGACTGAACATGCATGCACCATCTACAGATACTCTCGAAGACAGTTTACACCAGAAAGAAGAAACGCAGTCAGGAAGAAGCAATGAGATACAACAGCAATGAAGAGCAGGGAAATGAGTGAAATGTAGTGCAAAGCTGAAATCAGAATGAATGTAAAATGTTTGTGAACACTTAATCACAAATTCTGCAGAATTAATTAAGCACTAAACAGGTTTTAGATGATGCGCTTTGGGGGAAATAGAGGAATTATTTTGGAATTTTAAAAAACATTTATTTGTCTGTGACTTGTCCATTCTGAAGGAGATCAACCCTGGGATTTCCTTGGAAGGAATGATGCTAAAGCTGAAACTCCAGTACTTTGGCCACCTGACGTGAAGAGTTGACTCATTGGAAAAGACTCTGATGCTGGGAGGGATTGGGGGCAGGAGGAGAAGGGGACAACAGAGGATGCGATGGCTGGATGGCATCACTGACTCGATGGACGTGAGTCTGAGTGAACTCTGGGAGTTGGTGATGGACAGGGAGGCCTGGCATGCTGCGATTCATGGGGTCGCAAAGAGTCGGACACAACTGAGCGACTGAACTGAACTGAACTGAACTGTCCTAGTTGAGCACTTGGGATATCTGATCTCCTGGCATGAGGAAGTCTCTGTCTTGTTCTGGTGGGAAGGGCCATGCTCAGTGAATTTTTAATCCAATTGTCTAATCCAATTAGCCCAATGGGTGGGGCTGTGCTCCCTCCCTGTTAGTTGTTTGGCCTCAGGCAACCCAGTCCTGGAGTCTCAGTTCAGTTCAGTTGCTCAGTGTGCCCAACTCTGTGCAACCCCATGGATTGCAGCACGCCAGGCTTCCCTGTCCATCACAAACTCCGGGAGCTTGCTCAAACACACGTCCATCAAGCAGGTGAAGCCATCCCACCATCTCATCCTCTGCTGCCCCTTCTTCTCCTGCCCTCAATCTTCCCCAGCATCAGGGTCTTTTCCAATGAGTCAGCTCTTTGCATCAGGTGACCAAAGTATTGGAGCTGCAGCTTCAGCATCAGTCCTTCCAATGAATATTTAGGCCTGATTTCCTTTAGGACTGACTGGTTGGATCTCCTTCCAGTCCAGGAGGCTCTCAAGAGTCTTCTCCCACACCACAGGTCAGAAGCATCAATTCTTCCTGGAGTCTACAAGCTCTGTAGTAGCGCTACTGCGTGTACTGCCAAGTTGCTTCAGTCGTGTCTGACTCTTTGCGACTCATGGATCGTAGCCCGTCAGGCTCCTCCGTTCGTGGGATTCTCCAGGCAAGAATACTGGAGTGGGTTGCTATACTCTCCTCCAGGGGATCTTTTCAACCCAGGGATTCAATCCATATCTCTCAGGTCTCTTGCATTGGCAGGTGTGTTCTTTACCACTAGCGCCACCTGGGAAACCCAGTAGGGCTACCGGCAACCTCCAAAAAGGACTTATGGCACCACATGCGTGAGGGTGAGGGATATTTCAGTTGTGGCATATGAACTCTTGCTTACTGCCTGTGCATCTAGTTCCCTGTCTAGGGATTGAACCTGGGCTCCCTGCCTTGGGAGCATGGAGTTTTAGCCACTGGACCATGAGTGAAGTCCGTCTGGAAGTTTAAAGAAAGCTTCATAGAGGCTGCAGCATGCAAACGAGGCCTTGACGTCTGTGTGGGACTTTAGGAGAGAAAGGGCCTGAAGGGCAGTCAAGGCTTTAGATTGAGTGTGAAATGCATGGGAGGCTGGGGCCTCAGTGAGTGGTGGACCGAGTAATTGCTGTTCTGAGAAGTTTTAAGTCCAAAGTATTCTCCTGCCTACAACATGCATCGGAAATAAAACAGAAAATATTCTCACACCTCTGTTACCAAAATGTAGGCCATATGGATCTTTCAGTGCTGCAATTCTGGTTTCTGTGTATCCAGAAAAATAACAATGGGGAAAAGGGTCAAAGGAAGGGCACCTTAAACCATATGAAGGGCAGAGGCGCTTCTGGGGAGATGATGATAGACTAGAAAATGAGGGGTTTTCCGACCGTACTGACAGCAAGAAAAGCAAGAAGGCTTTTTGAGAGATTTGCAAAATCTCAAAGGACTACGGAAAGCATAAATATGACATAGTTCACCAAAGAGTTTTTTTAATTTTTATTTTAATGGGGTTAGTGAACTAATCTCAGTAAATCCTACTGAATTAAATAATAAAAAAAGACAAAAACAAATAAGCAATCCCAAATCTATGGTATTTTCTCACTTCTGCTAGTTATTAGCTGTGTAACGAAGCAGATCAATAAGTCTATACCTCAGTGACCTCAGGGATAAGAGGCCACTTCCCTGATCTACGTTATGGGATTATCCAGAGGGTCTGAGCAGACAACAGAAGTGATTGGGGGGGTGGGCGGAGAAAACTTTTAGATTCTGTGGAGGCACAGAAGGAATCTCTTTTAGAATGTATTTTTGAAAGGGGGCAAGATTATTCACTCAGGAGAGATGCCCAGGGGTGTCCTTTCGGAGAGAGGAAAGTGCAGTCTCCAGGGTGACTGCAGCCCAGAATGCAGGAAGCCACCAAGTTTGGCTCAAACTACCAGTGTGGGCATGGAACCAAGCTGGAGACACATATAGAAAGGAATTATTAGATTTTTTTAATAGCGTGGGAGCTACGCCAAGACTTGCAGCTTTGGTTTGGAGTCTGCAATTAAGGGTGAACTTAGAAGGGAAAATGAAATGGAGGCAAGAGCCTGAACCTTTTTTGAAGCCATAACGACATAATTTGCAAGTTCAACCCTAGAGGTTCCACCATGCCACAGTAAAGTTGTTTATGTACTTTCACGTTTATGAAGCTTGGCGAAGGTGGTGGTGGACAGAGTGTCTAAAGAGAAAGGCAAAGGGTACGATCTCGGGCCCATGGCATGGGCAAGGACATGAGAAAGTCACTCCTCAAACTGGCAACCACCCCAGAGGACTCCTGGCCTAATTTGTCCTTGGAGCATTTCTCTCTCCAGACCCCACCCTGGAAATGGGGCATGTAAACACACTTGGGGATTCTTAGAGGCACTTCAAATGATCTGCTGGCTTCCCACCTCTAAAAAGACTAGACCAGTTTTACTCTACCTCTGGCTTAGTTTTTAAATTGTGGATTTTTTGATTGTCATACTGATTGGGGGCCATTATTAACATTTACAGGGAAAATGTCAGGGATGTCTGTGTTATGTGAGTTTGCCTGCACAAAGAATTTTTCTGCATTCCATATAGGACTTTCAAATATCCAACTGGATAGTCATGAATGTGTACAAACTTTTGCATTATATGAACTGAAAATCTAACTCTATTTTACATACCAGCACAATATATTTATTACAGCTTTAACACATTCTAAACTTTCTAAGAATAAAACTTTATATGCTATTCAGAATTTTTTTCTAAGTTGTTCATTGAGTTGGAAATATGCATAACTGTTGGAAAATTGCAACATTACTCAAGGGATTTAGTTGTCTATGTCACACATTTGTGCTAGTTTGTATTTGTAGTTGTTGAATTCAAAAGTGACTATCCCTCTAAATGCCGGCTTCTGACTACTTTATTGGGTCTTTCAATATAGTTATTGGGCTTCCCTGGTGGCTTAGACAGCAATGCAGAAGACCTGGGGTAGATCCCTGGGTTGAGGAGATCCCCTGGAGAAGAGAATGGCTACCCACTCCATGATTCTTGTCTGGAGAATCCCATGGACAGAGGAGCCTGGTGGGCTACAGCCCATAGGGCCAAAAAGAGTCAGACATGACTGAGTGGCTAAGCACAGCAATGGGTGTATATAAGGTTATATTGCCTATGAATTTCATTTTACAGTTTTAAAGGGGAATTAACAAAATATTTGTAAAAAGGTGGCATTAGTCTCATTGGGATTGGGAAATGGTAGACTAAAAGCTGATAAAAAGAAAAAAAATGGGAGGAGTTATGAATGTGAGTTGTGTTAAATGCCCATATTCTACACATTGTACCCATCCAAAATTTATCTGAAGGAAAATTACAACATGTATTCAGGTCAAGGAGGATCAAAAAATGTGCTTTTAGGTGTTGACTGTAAGTGCCTCAGGGTCAGATTTTCAGTCCTTTTGTTTTAAGACAGGAATTTGTCAGTAAACAATACCAGAAGATCTGAAAGAAAAATAAAACAAAACCCAGAACCTCTTCGGCTTCTCAGTCAACAAGGAAAGACTTGCAAGTGTTCAGAACACTGTAAGTGAAGCAAAGCCCTGTAAGATCAAAGCCTTCTGCTTTCTTTTATGGAGCGTTAACAAGCTCTAAAACAAGGGTTACAAATAAGAAGAAAACAGATCAAAATTCTGACTTTTTAAGTTGAAAGTTTGCCTTTTTAGAAATGAAATTTTGATACATACTACAATACGAATGGACCTAGAAAACATTATGCTTGGTGGAATAAATTGGACACAAAACAAATATTGTATGATTCCAACTTATATGAGATACCCACAATACACAAATTTGTAGAGAAAGAAAAACAAGTATTACCAGGGGCATGAGACTAGTTTAACAATAACTAGGAACATAGGGGTTTTTTTTGGCCTTGCCATGCAGCTTGTGGGATCTTAGTTCCCTGACCAGGGATGTAGCCTGGGCTTAAGGCAGTGAAGTACCGAGTCTTCACCACTGGGCCACCAGGGAATGCCTGGAGCATAGATTTTTTTTTTTTTTTAAATTGGAGATGGTAAAAAAAGTTTTGGGTGTAGATAGTGATGCTGGCTATACAACACTGTGAATGAATTTAATGCCACTGATTTGTACACTTATGAATGGCTGAAATGATGAATACTACATTGTACGTAGGACTTCCCCTGTGTCTCAGTGGTAAAGAGTCTCTGCCTGAGTGCATGAAACATAGGAGACATGCATTTGAGCCCTAGGTTGCAAAGATCCCCTGGAGGAGGGCATGGCAACCCACTCCAGTATTCTTGCCTGGAGAATCCCACAGACAGAGGAGCCTAGCAAGCTACAGTCCATAGGGTTGTAAAGTCAGACACGACTGAAGTGAGGTACGCACACATGTTGCATATATTTTTTACCACAATAAAAAATTTAAAAAAAAAAAAAGTTCAACCCCCAAATACAGTTCTATTCCTACAGTCTGTAGATTTCCACACAACCTCCCCCCACCCGGCCCCACCACCCAGGAGGTTTTATTTTATTAGAGGGAAGCCAAGTTAAAGTCTCAGTATTAATTTTCTGCCATGCTTTATCTACCAAAGAACAGATTTCCAAAGTCTCTCACACATTTGATGCAATTTTTTCCATTTGCTAAACTTCATCAAAGTTTTTCAACTGATAAATACAGTTTAAGTCAGAATTGAACAAGGTTTATCCTTGAATATAACAAAGTGTATCCTATCTAAGGCACTGGACTAATAGAAGATGTTTTCAGGGTTTTTTTTTTCACAATATTTTTTTATTATTTTTAATTGGAGGATAATTGCTTTATAATGTGCTAGTTTCTTCTGTACAACAACATGAACCTGCTGCAAGTCTACGTATATCCCCTCGCTCGTGAGTCTCCCTCCCGAGTCTGTAGATTTTTAAGTCCCATGCCTTCCCACTCACATCCTTCTTTCTAACTCTGCGTATTAAGCCATAAACACCATTTTATTGGGGGGGGGGCAGGGGAGGAAGAAAAAGAACAAGGAAGTTCTGTGCAGGAAACTTTCACCTTGCTGTTTACTCTCAGATCTTCAAATGCTGCTTTTAAAATACAGCAGGAAAGATGACTGTTTGACATATATGGGAGATTTATCAGGCTCCAAATAAATTTTAATGAATGCAAAAGGTCTTAAACTCCTTTTCTTGGGCTGACTTGCCTGCTACTCCCTTTGAAAGAAGTTTAATTTCTCTGCGCAGTCAGAGCCTGGGGCCCATGCTTGCTGACACAGTCATACACACGGCCGTTTCTTTCCAGCAGAGAAAAATAGAATATAAAAAAATAATCTGCTCCAATATCTAATTTGGGGGTTGGTTTTCTAGCTAATCTTTTGAAACTGAAAACAGTTTTCTAAAAATTGTCATTTACTCAGGTACTTTTCCTCATGATCTTTTATCACAAGAGCAGATGTCCACCATGGAGACAGAAAATCAAGAAGACAAGCCTAACCAGGCCCCTAAGTTCTACCAGAATCGGAAGGTGGAGGACCAGGCGGATGTGTCCTCCCCACTCTCCCCTTGAGGGGCTTCAGTCTCTCTAGGCCCATCTGTGACTTAAGTCAGATTTCCATGGACTATGTTCTGTTTTTAAGTCCCGTGTTTTCTGATTGAGAAGCTGCTCTGAATGAGATCTCTGTCTGCATAGTTATGTTACCCTGTGAATGAAAACTTTTATTTACATGTCCATCTAAATGCACATCTCTTTGTTGTTGTTGCTGTTCAGTCCTAAATCATGTCTGACTCCTTGCGACCCCCATGGACTGTAGCACGCCAGGCTCCTCTGTCTATGGGATTTCCCAGGCAAGAATATTGAAGTGGGTCACCATTTCCAGATCTTCTGACCCAGGGAATGAACCGAGTCTCCTGCTTAGCAGGCACCTGGGAAGTCTAATATCTCTATATCTATATATAAAGGCATATATACATAGACAAATATATACATAATATTAGTCAGAGATGTAAAACCTCTTTGTTCCACCAATGGAGCTGCCAGGTGGACCATTAAATCTACATGGATGGGCAGACAGGCTTCAACTGAGCCCAGCACAGAATCCCTGACCTGGGTGTTTCCATCACAGGTCAGAGGCCAACAGAAGCAGTGTCAGCCTCTAGATCGCCTAAATAGAGCAATAGAAACTTCAAGAAAAGCCTGCCTTCCTGGAGACATCAAAGTTTTCTTTTCTCCCCCCTGTTTTTAATTTTATGGGTAAGGCAAATAATAGAGCCTTTGTGTTTTATCAGCAAAGTTAATGAAGTTTACTTCTTTAGAACTTGGATGAATAGTAAACAAAATTATGTTGTCACTCCCCCTGGAGTGCATCCTGGTGCTGTCACATTAAGCAAACTTATTTCTTCTCAAGGGACCGCAGTGCCTGATGGCTTTGCAGAAAGAGCTGGAGAACAGGAGAATATGATGCAGTTGGAGTCCTCTGTGATGGGAACGACACGCAGAATCAGCTTTTTACCTATTTACAATTTTCCCGGGCTTCCCAGGTGGCTCAGTGGTAAAGAAACTGCCTGCCAGTGCAGGCGATGCAGAAGTGTAATGTCAGTGTAACCCCTGGGTCAGGAAGATTCGCTGGATCTCCCCTGGAAATGGCAACCCACTCCAGTGTTCTTACCCGGGAAGTCCCATGGACAGAGGAGCCTGCTGGGCGATAGTCCATGGTGCTGCAAAGAGTCAGATGCAACTGAGTGACTAAACAACAACAATTTTAAGACCTTTAGGGAAACTGACTCGGGGCCACCCTGTGTGTCTAGGGGGACTTTGTTCTGAAATGTAGTGGGATAGCCTCAAGCCTCTTGCAGGCAGAGGGCAGGCACTGGGCACCGAGAAGGCATGGCCCTTCCCTAGAGGATGGCTCTGCGTTTTTGAGATGTCCAGGACTCTCACTGGACCACTGCTGGCTTGGCCTGGACTGCACAGGTTTAACAAAGGCACTGGGGAGAGAAAGAGGGGCTTGGAGAGCACTGTGATGACACGCCCCGCTCTGCCCCGATCCCATCTCCCTGCTGCTCCCGGCTTCTGCTGACAGCTTCTGGAGCAAAGGCATCACAGGGCATCACGACCAGCTGCCAGCAGAAGGAGAGGGCACGGAGGGGACTGGTCAGAAACCCCAACCCAGAGTTTGGAGAGTTGTCCCAAAATGGCAACAGGTCTTTGGGAGTGAACAATGGAGTTCATTTTAAGGAAGAAATATTTATGATTGAACATGACAGGCATAAAACGCTGGGAGAAACAACTTTATGGGCTGCAAGAAAAAGAGTGAGAGTTTACCCATGGGCTGGTCCCCCTGCTTAGAGTGTTAAAAACCTTTCTCCCCTCCCCTGTGGTCTTTGGCAGGAGACGGTCCCCACTGGCAGAAGACCTGGGATTGCTTTTCCCTCGTCCCTAGTAAACTTGCTCTGGACTCTGGCTGGCGCCCTGTTGGATCGTCACCACTGACTGCATTTCAAGTGGCATGTGGGGTGTAGCTGGCGGGAGAGCTGGGTTCTCTTGTGGTCAAGGAGCATTCAAAAGAGCCGGAGGAGGAACAGCCACGTCAAGGCCTGGCTTGTCCATAGGCCGCGCCTTTGCCAGGAGCCACAGGACGCCCGACCCCAGCACAAGGAAGGCCACATGGAGCGGCTGGCAGGGGGAACTGGCCCTCGGCAGGGCAGAGGGAGCAGCTTCTGTGGGTTTCTGCAGCGGTCACGTTGCCAGTGTTACACAATGTGATACGACAGCGGGGGCGGGCAGGGAGAGTGGTCTTTCTTGCTTTTCCAAATTAAGATAGCATTTCCCTGAAAAATTAATAAAGAATGAGTTTTTTAGAGTGAAAAATGATCTGGAGCCATTTGCCCATTAGCCGATGAAATGAATGGCATATGGATATTTGAAAGGGAAATGGATAAATTGCAGTTTCACTCAGCTCCCTCAGACAAACGCTGAGACAGACAAGCTTGTTTCATCCTGGTCAGGAGCGTGTGGTTTGATGGTCAGAGGACAGGCGAGGGAGTCAGAAAGTCTGGGTTGCATTCCCAACTTTGCCACTGACTCACTGGGTAACCTTGACCAATGGTTGCACCCTCTGTGTCCCCATCCAGAAAACGGCGATTTAATGACAGCCCCCAGAAAGGAATGTTTGAGCAGTTTCTAGGTATATGGGGTTAGATATTTTGAGGTCCCAAGCAGGCAAAGGTGGCAAGATTTCCAAACTTAATTTTCTTGCACAGGAAAGCATGGTTGAGAGCTTTTAGAAACAATTGGGGTTGAGAATACGATAAATCCCCATAACTGTCAGAAGTAGTCTTTGATATATGGCTTCAAAAACTCTCAAATCTCTAAAGCCACCCTGTCACCTTCCAAGGTTTCATGCTATTGGACTCTGTGAATTTATTTGAAAACATTTAAAAATTAAATTCCATGGCACTGAGTCATCTCCTGCCAGTCACTAAATACTAAGATGAAAATCTCTTGTGACATTTAACACAATGGCTGTTCAGAGGTCTTGCATTAGAATATTTTAAAGACTTTCATATTTTGATTTGCTGCCTTCCATAAGAATCTTAATAGTTTGAAGCACTGTTAATCATTTTCAGCCAGGACATGAATACCTCAGGTTTAGGATGAAGACACTCCTCTTTCATTGGCTCTGTTCTTTGCTTGTCTGATAGAGATTCTTTCTTTGAGGAGCCTAAATAGTTCTGTGAAAATAGTAACCAACAGAACAAGTGTCAGGAATCCTGCATTCTGGCCCTGGGGTTTCTGTTCTGCTGAATAGGTAACTAAGTCCCTCTAGACATCAGTTTCCCTACTTGTGAAATGAGGCTGTGTCTCAGCGCTGTTTGTTTCTGTGTTGCCATAGATACCTTTCAAGAGAAGCTTTGGGCATCCATCTAGTGTTAAAAAGATGAAGGAGAGGGACCTCAGCCCTTCTCTGCTCTGCTGATGAGCCCAGATCAGCAACATTATGAATCCCAGCAAGAATATCACTGGCTAGAGTCCTTCAAGTCATTTTCAAAAATAAGAATCTGTGGATGAGAAGACGGGGGAGGAACTGGGTATATTTACAGCCAAGCAACGCACATTAGTAACAACTATTGAATCCAGAGATGCCTATTTTTGATTTTGGTCCAGTCACTAAAAATAGAAGGCTTTCTACAGATTTAATGTGATCCCTATCAAAATACCTGTGACATTTTTCACAGAACTGGAACAAATAATCCTAAAATTTATAGGGAATCACAAAAGACTCAGAATTGCCGAAGCAATCCTGAGGAAAACAGAACAAGCGGGAGGCATAGCCTTCCTAGACTTCAAACTACACTACAGAGCTACAGTAATCAAAGCAGCATGGTATTAACACAAAAACAGACATACAGATCAATGGAACAGAATGGAGAGCTCAGAAATAAACTCGCACACCTATGGTCAACTAGTCTTCAAAAAAAGAGGCAAGAATATACGGTGGAGAAAAGACAGTCTCTTTAGGAAGTGGTGTTGGGAGAGCTGAACACCCTCTTATAAATTAATGAAATTAGAACACTCCCTCATACCATACACAAAAATAAACTAATAAATTCAAAATTGTTTAAAGTCCTAAGTATTAATATAAAATATAACACCATACATTCTCTCTCCTACAAGAGAACATAGGCAAAACATTCTCTGACATAAATCACAGCAGTATTTTCTTAGATCAGTCTTCCAAGGCAAAAGAAATAAAAGTAAAAATGAACAAATGGGACCTAATAAAACTTAAAAGCTTAGGCACAGCAAAGGAAACCATAAACGAAATGAAAAATCTATGGACTGGGAGAAAGTATTTTCAAATGATGTGACTGACAAGGGATTGACTTCCAAAATATACAAATAGCTCATTCAATTTAATATCACAAAACCAAACAACCCAATCAAAAATGGGCAGAAGGTCTACATAGACATTTCTTCAAAGAAGACATACAGATAGCCAATAGGTACATTAAAAAATGATCAACACCACCAACTATTAGAGAAATGCAAATTAAAACTACAGTACAGTATCACCTCGCTTTGGTCAGAATGGCCATCTTTAAAAGGCTACAAATAATGAATGCTAGAGGTGGTGTGGAGAAAGGGAACCCTCCTACACAGCTGGTGGGAATGTAAATTGCTATAACCACTATGGAAAACAGTATGAAAGTTCTTTAAAACACTAAATACAGAGTTACCATATAATCCAGCAATCCCACTGCTGGACCTATATCTGGGAAAGATGAAAACTCTACATTTACGATGCAAAGATGAAACTCTGTATTCAAAAAGATACACGCAAATGAGTGTTCATAGAGCCACTGTTTACAATAGTTAAGACACGGAAACAACTTAAATGTTCATTGATAGATGAATGGATAAAGAGAACGTGGCATACATACACCATGGAACACTTCTCAGCCTTAAGAGAGAATGAAACAATACCATTTGCAGCAACATGGATGACCCAGAGATTATGATGTTAATTGAAGTAGGTCAGAGAGAGAAAGACAAATATTACAAGATATCATTCATATATAGAATCTAAAATGTAATACCAATGAATTTATTTACAAAGCAGAAACAGACTCACAGACATAGAAAACAAATGTTTGGTTACCAAGGGAAAAGGAGGCGGGGATAAATCAGGAGTAGGGGATTAACGGAGCTTTCCTGGTGACTCAGGCTTAAAGAATCCACCTGCCGATGCAGGAGACGCAGGAGACACTGGTTTGATCCTGGGGTCAGGAAGATCCGCTAGAAGAGGAAATGGCAACCCACTCCAGTATGCTTGCCTGGAGAATCCCATGGACAGAGGAGCCTGTTGTAGCAGGCTTGCTACAGTTCATAGCGTCACAAAGAGTCAGCCACAACTGAGCAACTGAGCATGCATGCATGCATGGGATTAACAGATACACACTGCTGCTGCTGCTGCTGCTGCTGCTGCTGCTAAGTTGTTTCAGTCATGTCCGACTCTGTGCAACCCCATAGACGGCAGCCCACCAGGCTCCCCCGTCCCTGGGATTCTCCAGGCAAGAACACTGGAGTGGGTTGCCATTTCCGTCTCCAGTGCATGAAAGTGAACAGTGAAAGTGAGGTTGCTCAGTCGTGTCTGACTCTTCACGACCCCATGGACTGCAGCCCACCAGGCTCCTCCATCCATGGGATTTTCCAGGCAAGAGTACTGGAGTGGGGTGCCATTGCCTTCTCTGCAGATACACACTACTATATATAAAACAGACAAACAACAGTATCCTACTAAATAGCCCAGAGAACTATATTCAATATTTTGTAATAATATATAATGGGAAATAATCTAGTATATATTATAATATATATAATATAAATATATATATATCCCTGAATCACTTTGCTGTACAGCTGAAACTAACATAAAGTTGTAAATCCTGCGGACCCTAGGGCTTGTGCTCTGCAACAAGAGGCCACCACAATGAGAAGCCTGAGCACTGCAACCGGAGAGTGGCCTCCACCCACCCCACCTAGAGAGAAGCTTGCTCAGCAATGAAGACCCCGCACAGCTAAAAATAAATAAGTAAAAAAAATCGAAAAAAGAAAATGGTTAGACTGCCGTATGATTGGGTCCCCAGCGGGAATACTTGGTGGGTTTCTAAGGCGCACAACTAGTTTGAAACTTAAGGAATGTAAATACTTTATCCTTGCTCATTGAGAATAATTCAATGACTTATATGTTAAAATGATTAGATAGAGACAAAAGTAGAGTTAAATCGATGGATAGTGGGGATAATGTTTAACCAGGAAGCAATAAATACCACAAAGCTCTCTCTCTCTTAAGTAACCTTAGGCTGAAGAATGACTTGCCCCAGGGACCTCCCGGGCAGTCCAGTGGTTGGGCCTCCGCACTTCCACTTTCATGGGTTCAAGCCTGGGTCCAGGAACTAGGATCTTGCATGCCACAGCAAGACAAAAAGTCTTGAAACACATCAGAAACAACTTAATTAAAAAAAAAAAAAAAAGAATGACTGTTTGAGACCATCACTTTCATGTTATTACACCAGTTAAGGAAGAAGTACTATTATTTTTGTGCTATGAAGTCATCTACCGCCCTACACAATGCCGACCATTTACTCTTGACAACACAGACATATAAACTATAGGGCAG
Source organism: Redunca redunca (assembly GCA_006410935.1). Classification (NCBI taxonomy): domain Eukaryota; kingdom Metazoa; phylum Chordata; class Mammalia; order Artiodactyla; family Bovidae; genus Redunca; species Redunca redunca. The sequence continues at coordinate 312,332 of SJYQ01002385.1, read as the reverse complement.
AAGGAAAACCCATCCTGTGACCAATGGGAGATTTACCTTCAACAGAAACTGCTCTTCTATGTAATACCTTTCAAAATACATAGACAACTAGAGAATCTTATTTCTAGCAACATTTACATCATCATCTCAAAATTCCATAACCTTTTCAGAAATTAGAAATATAAATCAACTGGTTTAATTTAAAATGTATGGCTTTAAAAAAATTATTTTTAATTGGAATATACAGTTGATTTACAATGCTGTGTTAGTTTCTTTTGTACAGCAGCCAATCAGTTATACATATACATATAGCCATTCTTTTTTAGATTCTAGTCCTATATAGGTCAATACAGAGTACTGAGTAGAGTCCCCTGTGCTATACAGAAGATCCTTATTAGTTATTCATTATTCATATATAGTGGCCTTTCCTGGTAGCTCAGTTAGTAAAGAATCTGCCTGTAACGCAGGAAACCCCGGTTCGATTCCTGGGTCAGAAAGATCTGCTGGAGAAGGGATAGGCTACCCACTCCAGTATTCTTAGGCTTCCCTGGTGGCTCAGCTGGTAAAGAAACTGCCTGCAATGTGGGAGATCTGGGTTCAATCCTTGGGTTGGGAAGATCCCCTGGAGAAGGGGATAGCTCCCCACTCCAGTATTCTGGCCTGGAGAATTCCGTGGACTGTATAGTCCATGGGGTCGCAAAGAGTCAGACACCACTGAGCCACTTTCACTTTCATATATATAGTAGTATGTATATGTCAATCCCAGTCTCCCAATTTATTCTTTCCCCTTCCCTTCCCACCTTGGTAACCATAACAGTTTTCTACATCTGTGATTCTATTTCTATTTGTAGGTTCATTTGTACCATCCATTTTTTTAGATTCCACATATAAGTGATATCATATGATATTTATCTTTCTGACTTACTTCACTCAGTATGACAATCTCTGTGTCCATGCATGTCACTGTAAATGGCATTACTTCTTTCTTTTTTATAATTGAGTAATATTTCATTGCATGTATGTACCACAGCTGCTTTATCCATCCATCTGGCAGTGGGCATCTAGGCTGCTTCCATGTCCTAGCTGCTGTAAATAGTGCAGCAGTGAACACTGGAATGCATGTATCTTTTCAAATTATAAAATCTGTGACTCTTAAGGAGAGAAGTTAGTGGAGGGATGAATCAACAGCCTCTGATATTCAAAGCATCTATTATTCTTTTCTGAATAAACAGAAAGGACAATACATAAAGCCTAAGAAGGTGCTTTGTGACTGGAATTTGCCATACTACTGTGAGTTATTATTAACATATTTAATGAAAAGTTATAGAGACTATGGCTATTTGAACCAATTTATTAATATTGAATAGCTTATAATGGAAAACAAATTTTTATAAATGGAATTAGACAAGAGCTTCAAGAATACTAAGAAGAAATTGATTGTCTGTCTCCATCTTAATTCTACGTCTTCTCATTCCCTTTACCCACGTAGAATACAGGTTTAAGGTTAATCTAGAGCTTTAAATTAGATGTTAGAAACATTTTTGATGATGCATGTATTCTAACTACAGTAATGGGACTATAAAACAACACATAAAATTAATTTACCTAGAAAACTTTTAATAATAAATTTGCTATTATTGGCTCTTAAGAAAGAGAGAGATAATAAGAGGGGATCCTGAAAACTTTTTAGTTCCTTGAGTTTGTACCATAATTTGGACTTTGCCTCATCTGAGTGTTAGGAAGCTCTGGGCATTGCCCTCTATGATTCTGCAAATAATCTCTACTTGGGAGAACGTTTTAATAATGCATGGCTCAGATATTGATATTTTCCTTCATTTCCCCAACATCTACAGAGAGGTATTCTGCCTTAGTATTAACATGGCATCATCAACTCAGTGGACACGAATTTGAGCAAGCTCCAGGAGACAGTGAAGCAAAGGGAAGCCTGGCATGTGCAGTCCACAGGGTCACAAAGAGTCAGACACAACTGAGTAACTGAACAACAACATTAGTGTCACTTTTGCTGCCTGATGATATCCCTGTGGTCTGTGTGTGTGCATGCTAAGTTGCTGCATTCGTGTCCGGCTCTCTGGGACACTATGGACTGTAGCCCGCCAGGCTCCTCTGTCCACGGAATTCTCCAGGCAATAATACTGGAGTGGGTCGCCATGCCCTCCTCAGGGGATCTTCCAACCCAGGGATCTAACCTGCGTCTCCTGGTAGTCCTGCATCACAGGCGGATTCTTTACTGCTGAGCCACCTTGGAAGCCCCTCATTGTGGCCTACTTGATTTTAAAGATTTGTTTATACATCTTATACACACACTCCCTAACAATGGAAAATAAAGATATATTCATACCAAGTCATTCTGCCTGAGGAAATTTGAGCTTTTATGTATTTCAACCTGTAGATAAGAGCTGGCCGTTCACAAAACTAAAAAGTCAGCCTCAGACTACAATGACTGACTGAGGGACACAGAATGGCTTTCTTAAGAATCCAAGTTTGAATTTACATGGGAGAAAAAAAATACTAGTTGGTCAATATAGCAACCTGGTTAATTTATATGGTCTCCCCAATATTCCACTAGGTAGAGAACAGGTCCCAGAGGGATCATGAAGGCAAAGACAAGAATCGAAAGGAAGTTGATAGAGAAAGCGGGAACAGAGGTTCCTGCCAGGCCCAGTCCTGGATGCCCACAGAAAGGGTTGATGCTAGGCCTTACTTGTCGCTACTGCCTAGCAAAGGGTCTGGTGCTGAATGAATAAATAAAGGAATGAATATGTGGGTGTCAAGGTGAGAGGGTGTTTAATAAGTGTTGACGGTGGAGGCAACCTCATAAAAATGAGAGTACCTAGATGGGGGCGGTATGGATGTATAGGGAATAAATGTATTTATTTTTTTGAAGTGTGCCTCTCAAGATCTGGAATTCGTTTTGGGAACAGTCCCCCATAGCAGTTGTCTCCCACGTGATTTGCCGGGGATAAAATTGGCAGGTCCTCCTTCTTAGCCTCTCTTTCTGTGTTCTGGCCCACACTGTCAGCCGTATTTTCCTCAGGACCATTGCAGAGACCACCACCAAGGAGCTCAGGCCTCTGTTCAGTATACCTTGCTCGTGGGGGCTTCAATCTGCTTTATAGTGTTTCCTCCCAGGTTTTCAAGTAAAACTGTTCTCAGATATTTGGGCAAGGAGTTTTTTTTTTGTTTGTTTGTTTTTCCCCAAACTAGATGTAAAAATATCTCTTTCGGGCTTCCCTGGTGGTATAGTGGATAAGAATCTGCCTTCCAAGGCAGGGATACAGGTTTGATCCCTGCTCTGGGAAGATCCCACATGCCATGGGAGCAACTAAAGCCCAAGCGCCACAACTACTAAGGCTACGGGCTGCAAGCCCGTGCTCCTTGAGTCCATGCGCCACAATAGGAGCCGCCACGATGAGAAGCCAGCCTGCAGACCGCGGCTAGAGAGTAGCCCCTGCTCGCTGTGACTAGAGAAAGCCCACTCCCAGCAACAAGGACCCAGAGCAGCCAAAACATTAAAAGGAAAAAAGAATGAGCTTTGCCTTTCCTCTCATTTTGCTAATGAGACGTTGTTGTTTAGTCACTCAGTCGTGTCCAACTCTTGCGACCTCATGGACTGTAGCCTGCCAGGCTCCTCTGTCCACGGCATTTCCCAGGCAAGAGTACTGGAGTGGGTTGCCATTTCCTTCTCCTATATATATATATATATATATCCTTTGCACTGGGCCCATTGCACATGTCTTTTCAAAGTACCACAGTGGGGAAAAAAAGACTTAGAAGACTTAGAAGGCATTTACAGTTCTTCCACAATAATCTCAAACATTTCTGAGGTGGGGTCCAGACATCTTTGGCTGAACTGAGCAACTGAGGGCCAAGGAGGAGGTAGTAACTTCTGTCACTCCATCACCACCCTGCTTCTGTTGACGGCCCCAAGTAACACACTTGGTGGGAGGCCTGGGCTGAGCAGGGTGAGTCTTCTTCCCAAGGAGCCAAGGAGAACACAAGGTCATTGTCAATAAGGCACACGGGCTGTTGCAGAAGTCTTGGGTAGTGGCTGTCCCCAAATACCCACTGCCAGGGACTCCACAGAGCAGCTGGGACCTCAAAGGGATGGCGGAAGCTGCCGTGGTGGCCTGGGCTCAAACTGTGTGTGGTGACGGGGAGAGGGATGTGGACTTTGGCTGAGCGAAGAGAGGAAATATGGGAACCAAGGAGAAAAGCTACCTGGATGTGTTGAAGATTTACCACCAGCCAGGGAAGAGAAGGGAATGGCTACCCACTCCAGTATTCTCACCTGGAGACTTCCATGGACAGAGGAGCCTGGCGGGCTACTGACACACACAGGGAGGGTCATGTTTCTTGCCCCTCAAGACATGATACAGGAAGCCCCAGTCTATTAGCTGTTTTGAGAAGTCTCGCTGTCTGTCGGGTACCGTCTCAACAAACAACATGAGTTCTTTGGTGAGGGAAAGAACTAATTGTTGGGTCCATTCCATGGAGGGTTGAGGCACATCAAAGAAATAAGTCATTTCATAAACACACAGATTCGTCCTTGACTTGGACTGTTATAAAACTGATCTGCAACTAGAAGTTACAGAAAACCCTCAAAGGGGGACATTACTTAGCAAAGGTCTGAATGATAGTTGTGAGTGGTGGGGTCCAGCAGATCAGGTTAGGAACAGGAATGTCTAGGAGGGAGCCCACTGTCTTCCATTTTCTAGTTATGACGGATTTGAGTGAGCCATAAAACCTGAGTTTCAGTCTCATTCCTATAACACGAGGATTAATCATTCCTTTCCTAACTATCTCACAGGGTTGTTGTGAAGTCCATAGGCGGAACACACTCTTTCAGTCATAAAGTTCCATGCAGGTGCAAAGATTTATATTTGCTAGAGATCAGTTACCTTTCCTCCCATTTCCAAAATGCTACCCTGCCACTACACAGAATACAGAAGGTGGACACACAGTAAATACTAACACAAACAAACAGAAATCATGCAGTTACTGAGCAAACATTGGGATGGAATGATCTCACACTGCAGCAAACACTAGGACATTCCCAGTCCTGTACAGTCGGATTTCTAAAGCCCAGCTGGTTGCATGGTATGGTCAAGCCCTGCATTCAGAAAACTTCAACATTTACATTTTTTAAATAATTTAACCCTCTGCTTCTTAGCTGATAGCACAGATATAAACCAAAAAAGACTGCTCTGTGACCGCAGAAGTTTAGACAAATAATAGTCCACCCAGGTTGTAATTACACAAGAGATATATTAATAACAAAAACAAATGTGCCATTTGTAATAACCTCTGAATGCTGATATGAAACTGTTCATATCCAACTGACTCTCATGTCCAACTGAGGGTAATATAAAAAAGGAATCAAAATATTATGTGCTGGTAATATGAGGTAAGACTCTAAAAAGTATAATTCAGCTTCTATTAGTGATAGAAATGCTCTAGGAATGGGGTGGGGTGGGGGGACCAGGGGAAAACTGCATTGCTAAGGACCTTAAGTCCTTTAGAAAATCCTCTAACTGAGCTGCCTTAAATCTTTTTTACAAGAAGGGACATAAACCAATGCATATAGACACACAGTAAAACATGCCCTGAATTCTTCCCTACCGTTGTTTTTAGTCTCTCTCTACCTGGCCAACGGGAATACAGACTTACAAAAAGTGACTGGTGAAATATGTCCCAACAAGGGAACCAAATAATCATTTAGTCCAATAACTGAAGACACACATTAGAAGAATGTGCTTTTGGTTTGGTTTTGTGCCTCTACTGCTCTTCACTGTCCCCACTCCCTCCAATATCACTAGTTTTAGTACTCCATGTAACTGAAATGGCCACTGGGACTGGGAGTGCCAAGAGATTCTGACATTAAAAACTTAAGAACTACATAAAAACCTCTTAATCAACCAATGTAGTTTAACTTCCCAATAAACATCTAGGATTAGGAGAAGAGTTCAAGCAGTAAAGAATCTGCCTGCAATGCGGGAGACCCGGGTTCAATCCCCAGGTTGCAAAGATCCCCTGGAGAAGGGAATGACAACCCACTCCCCTATTCTTTCCTGGAAAATCCCATGGACAGAGGAGCCTGGAGAGCTACAGTCTATTGGGTCACAAAGAGTTGGACACAACTGAGCAACTCACACTTTGACTTCACTTAAATTTAGACTCAGTAGCACAATGAACTATAATATGCAATCATTTAAATAAATGAGAAATATTTACAATATAATGTAAGGGAGAGTTAGTGGAATTCAAAATATGACTGTGTGTTATCTGAAATCTATGTATAAGCAAAAGTAAAATGTAGTAACATCAGCAGATTTGTGGTCATTTACTTGCTGATAACATTACCTTTAATATTATTTTGGAATTGCATTCAAAAACATAAATGTTGCTTTTTATTCCATCTAAACAATGATTGTTCAGAGTACCATTTTGATCTCCATAAAAAAGAATAATAATCCAGGACCTCTTCAACATTCAATTTAGTATAGATTTTTAAATTTTCTGATACACGCTGAAGGATTTTGTATTCATGCTATTTCATGTTTTTCTCTGAATAATATGCAAACATCTACTTCTGCCCTCCCAAGTGCAATATTGCCCAAGTTTAACAACTATTTAATCTATTTCTCTTGAAAAAATATGTTTGTTTATTAAGCTGTTAAGAAGTATATACATGTAATAAGTTGTTTGGTGACATGAATCATGGTATCTTTCCATTTCATTTTGATTAAAAAAATTAATTTGGCATTTCTATGCAAATCAAAATTACAATGAGATATCACCTCACACCAGTCAGAATGGTCATCATCAAAAATTCTACAAACAATAAATGCTGGAGAGGGTGTGGAGAAAAGGGAACACTCTTGCACTGTTGGTGGGAATGTAAATTGATACAGCCACTATGGAAGATGGTATGGAGATTCCTTAAAAACCTAGGAATAAAGCCACCATATGACCCAGCAATACCAATCCTAGGCATATACCCTGAGGAAACCAAAATTGAAAAAGATACATGTATCCCATTGTTCATTGCAGCACAATTTACAATAGTCAGAACATGGAAGCAACCTAGATGTCCATCAACAGATGAATGGATAAAGAAATTAAAGAATGGATAAAGAAGTGGTACATATACACAATGGAATGTTACTCAGCCATAAAATGCAATGCATTTGAGTCAGTTCTAATGAAGTGGATGAACATAGAACCTATCATACTAAGTGAAGTAAGTCAGAAAGAGAAAGATAAATTTCGTATTCTAACACACATATAGGGAATCTACCAAAATGATACTGAAGAATTTATTTACAGGGCAACAGTAAATAGACATAGAGAATAGACTTATGCACGTGGGGAGAGGGGAGGAGAGGGTGAGATGTATGGAAACAGCAACATGGAAACTTACATTACCATCTATAAAACAGATGGCCAACGGGAATTTGCTGTATGGCTCAGGAAACTCAAACAGGGGCTCTGTATCAACCTAGAGGGGTGGGATGGGGAGGGAAACGGGAGAGGGGTTCAAAAGGGAAGGGGATATATGTATACCTATGGCTGATTCATGTTGAGGTTTGACAGAAAACAACAAAATCCTGTAAAGCAATTATCCTTCAATAAAAAATACACTAATTTAAAAAATATTAAAAAAAATAATTTGGCATTTTTAAAACACACTATGGAAAGTGCTGATGAGGAGAGAAACCAGAGCAACAGTAAAAGAAACTGTGATAAATTGCTCTTATGTTCTTGAAAATCCTGCAGTTTCAGATTTAGCCAAAGTGTAGTGAGAGCCTATGTACCATAATAGGCACCACACTGGACCTATTGAATGACTTCTCACTCAGCCCCCCTAGACTCTGTCTTACAGGCTCATTCGCTCCATTCTTCAAATGTACACAACGAGATTCAGAGAGGTTCAGCCATTGACAAAAGTCACAGAGCTAGTGAGAGGCTGATTTTCACTCCAGTTTTCTGATTTCAGATGTAGGGCTCTTTCAACTAGAGCTTGCTCTAATATATTGACTTTGATAAATTTATCCTTTTTACATTAAATAATATTCTACACAATAATCACATCTCAAAATGAACAAATAGAGTAAGTATGAGAAAGACATATTTCTATCAAAAAATAGAAAGTGTGAATAGAAAAATGAGGTAACTAAGATGGTAATGGAACCATCTATTACCATAGGACTCTGATAAAAACTATTTGGATCTTAAGTCAAGGTATGCTAGAATGAGTATAATGTCATCTGACACACAGATTGGGGATTAGTTAATTCCTGAGCAATGTAAGTCTAGGCATGGTCTCTTAGCTCTGCTAGTTACTGTAGGACTGCAGGCTGACAGATGTAAAACAAGGATCTCCTGTCTAAGTAGGGGAAATGGTACTGCCCAAAGGAGTGAGAGAGTGCCCTCTCACTTGATGGAAACTCCTGGAGCTATGAGGATTTGGGGCTATTAGTTCAGTGGCCTAATGCTATGGACAGGCATGAGAACAGGTGGACGATTCAAGGAACCAAGCCAATCCAATAAAAGCAGGAACTAAAATATTAGTAGGACTAAGTTTGAGATGGTAAACAAACAAACAAAAAAAGATGAGGCTTCCCAAGTGGCACTAAGATAAAGAATCCCCCTGTCAGTGCTCCTGGGGCTCAGTCCCTGGGTTGGGAAAACCCCCTGGAGGAGAAGATGGCAACCCACACCAGTATTCTTGCCTGGGAAATCCCATGGGCAGAGGATGCTGGCAGGCTACAGTCCACAGGGTCACAAAGAATCGGATACGACTGAGCAATTAAGCACATATGCACAGACAAAAAACAAAAACCCAGAGGATCAGTGGGCAGGGTAACTGGTTTTAGTCCTAGGCCTTTCATTAAGGAGCTGGGTAAATTTGGACAAATTCCATGACCATTTGGGGCTTCCATTTTTCATACAAAAAATGAGAAAATTGAACTATATGACCTACTATCTCTCCCTACCTCTCTCTCTCTGTTTAAGTTTCCAGGAATTCCTAATTCACCAGTAGATCCAGAGGTTCAGGACTGAGGGAAATCTAAAACTCGTGCTTCCTGGGGCATTTCAAGGCTCTGGGGGAAGCACCTCTGCTTCAGATGCTGATAGGCAATTTCCTTTACTCATGATGATCCTGCTTTGATTGAATTGTCAGTAACATTTTTGAAAGAACTGAAAATTTTATAAACTTGTCCTATAAGATGGGCTCAAGAAATCCTTAAACAAATATCATGGAACTGGAGAAATAAAAAGGGAAACTAGTTAAAAAAAAAAAAAACTTTTATAGATAAGATTGGACCCAAGTCAAGCAGAAGTCCTTAGAAGAAGATATCGGGGTGAGTGGAAACCAGAGACAGTTTCATTGCTTTTTTGAACAAACTGGATACTTGTGAAATTCAAGACTCTGTGCTGGTTAGTTAAAGACATAATATTCAATTATAGGTACTGTCTTCAAGGGCTTTCACATTCAAAGGTGACATAAAAACATACATAAATACAACAATATATAGAGTAGAAAACATTATTTCACTAGAAATAGGGGTAAAGATAAAAGTGCCATTATGATCACAATGATAGAGGCACACAGCCTTCTGATGATCAAAGACATCAGGAAATGGCATTTGAACCTAAAGTGCAATGAAATCTCACTGAAAGGAATCTAGGAAAAGGAGGTGAAAAACAGAGCAACTGTAAACCACAGAGAGTAAACGTACTAATTCTGGGCCACTCATGACGGTTTAGGATCCAATCCAGGGCAGGACTGGAATTCCAGGTTCCTCTGATCTCCCTGGTGCCTTGGATCCAGACTGCTGTCCTTGGATTCCGAACTGCACTGTGAATGGGAGTAGAACTTCTGTTCTGAGATCACCTGGCTATGTTAATCATGGGAGCATTTCACAGTTTTAGGAAAGAAAGTTATTAATATTTTCAATGATGTATTAAAGTGGTTAAAAGTTGAGAGTTGTCAGATTTTAACATACCTCAGGATTAGGTCTGAAGGAAGGTATCCTTTTCTCTCGTTGTCTCAAGACGGAGTCAGATACAGGGTGATTTAGTGGTAAGAGGCAAAGACTCAGTGAAGCCCCAGCTCCAGACCTCACCCAGGTTAAGACTTGATCACATCACTTGTCACTTGGAGTCTTAGCTTCATTATCTGTAAAATGGTGCTCACAGAACTGCTGTTTACCCAACTAGATTTTTATAAGAACCAAATTTAAAAATGTTTTAAGTTAGTGCTTTCCTCTTCCTTAACAGCTGGCACGTGTTGTGTGCATCTTTCTCTCTTTAACCCTTAACCCGTAATGCTGCATGTACCAAACCCTTGACCAATAATGTTCCATCGTGTTGCCCTTTATATAAACCACATTGGACCCTGCTATGCCCTTGCTTGGGAGTGTGGATTTGCCTGTACCAGTGACTATCTACCCCTTTGGTCCATCACATCTGATCAAGGTGAACTTCTCTGATGAAATACAGTGTAGTCTTCCATTATATCATGCCGTTTTCCTGTGGTCACCATTCATCAACATGATGCCATTTGTCATATAAAAGGATTTACTATTCAAGAGCCTAAGGTCTGTTCTCTGTTAGCTAACAGTTTACCCACCATGGGACAGCTAACAATACCACTCAGTGGGAAATCATGCTTTAAACAATTTGTTTTATGTTAGTCATGTCATCCCATGTAGCTCTGTGTTGCTTTATCTGGGCTATGGGAATAGTTTTGAGTGTGTGTGGTCAGAATCAAGCACTGTTCTCTTACTTCATCGAATCTGGCACATTTTCTCCCCGGACAAATCCTATGGACATTTTGCAGACCTGCTAATCTCAGGAAGACTGAAGTGTTTAGAAAGCTGCTCTTCCTATTGAGGGGTAAGTGGCAAGAGGAGGAAATGTTTGCTACTGTTTGGGTTGTGTTTTCTTAGCTTGGCAAAGGATTATAACTTAATGGGATTGATTAATGACTCACACACGGGAGACACAGTCCAGTAGTTTGGGCTGAATGAGGCTGAGTTTCTATTCTGCTTTTCATTCTCTCAAGACCTGTAGTAACTGTTAAGATCTACTTCCCCGGTTTATGCTTGGGAGTACATTAGATGGGAAAGAAGTGTGCTTTGGCCACCCGATGCGAAGAACTGACTCATTGGAAAAGCCCCTGATGCTGGCAAAGATTGAAGGTGGGAGGAGAAGGGGACGACAGTGGGTGAGACGGTTGGATGGCATCACCGACTCAATGGACATGAGTTTGAGTAAACTCCGGGAGCTGATGATGGACAAGGTAGCCTGGTGTGCTGCAGTTCATGGGGTTGCAAAGAGTCGGACATGACTGAGTGACTGAAGTGAACTGAACTGAACAGTGTACTTTATCTGCAACTCTCTGGGGAATGTCACCCCCAAGAGAATGATCTGATTTCATAGAGATAGTAGAGTTGAGCACTTACATGCTCTTGACATGGCTTTCTGACATTATGTCATTTGATTTTATGAAATTTGCTTCCAGAACATTTCATGCGGTGAGGTTAGACTGTCTGACTTGGTGGAGAAGTCAGCACCTTAAGAGGAAGAGAAAGCTCAGGGTAGGAGGACCCAGGGGTCTGGTACTGCTCCCTTAGGCTTGGCATCTCCTCTCAGTGGCAAGGCATGTTTCTGCCCAGTTTTCTGGAGCCCCTTCTCAACTGCAGTGCAAGTGCCTTAAGAGTACGAACTAGACCTTATCCATATTCTGGTCCCTTTGTTGACAGCATTTCAATATGTTAACTGCTGCTGCTAATGAATGTTTTCCTTATTTATTCATACATGTTTGCAACAAACAATAGGACCTGTTCTGGGCAATAAGGCTACAGATGTGAGCCAGATCAAGCTCCTTACCTTCATGGAGCTTGCTTTCTAAGGGTGGATAGAGCAGTCTATGAAAAATCAAATATTCAATATTGTAACAGGTTGCTATGAGTGCAAATAAAAAATGAAGTGGATTAACGGCATACAGTCACAAGGAGTACCATTTCGATCAAAGAGCCAGGAAAAGTCATTCAGAGGAAGTGACATTTGAGCAGGGGTCTGAATGGAGGGGTGATTCCCAGGTGGTACTAGTGGTAAAGAACCCACCTGCCAATGCAGGAGAAATAAGAGAGGTGGGTTTGATCCCTGGATTGGGAAGATGCCTAGGAGTAGGACATGGCGACCCACTCTAGTATTCTTGCCGAGAGAATTCCATGGATAGAGGAGCCTGGTGGACACTAGTCTATAAGGGTCACAAAGAGTCAGACATGACTGAAGTGACTTAGTACACATGCACACAGGCTGAATGGAAAGAGGAAAGGAGCCGTGACATGTGCATCTAGGAAAAGTGCTTTCTAGATGGCAGGACAGAGCAAGCACAGAGGTGGCACACGACTGTAGTTAAGAAAATAGTCTTCGGAGTCTGGTTGACTAGGTTCCAATCCCAGCTTTTCCTCTTAGATCTCTGCATGACATCATGACGATGAAAATCACTTCTCAGGTCAGTTCAGTCGCTCAGTCGTGTCCGACATTTTGCGACCCCATGAATCGCAGCACGCCAGGCCTCCCTGTCCATCACCATCTCCCGGAGTTCACTCAGACTCACGTCCATCGTGCTCGTGATGCCATCCAGCCATCTCATCCTCTGTCGTCCCCTTCTCCTCCTGCCCCCAATCCCTCCCAGCATCAGAGTCTTTTCCAATGAGTCAACTNGAGTCTTTTCCAGTGAGTCAACTCTTCGCATGAGGTGGCCAAAGTACTGGAGTTTCAGCTTTAGCATCATTCCTTCCAAAGAACACCCAGGACTGATCTCCTTTAGAATGGACTGGTTGGATCTCCTTGTGGTCCAAGGGACTCTCAAGAGTCTTTTCCAACACCACAGTTCAAAAGCATCAGTTCTTCGGCATTCAGCTTTCTTCACAGTCCAACTCTCACATCCATACATGACCACTGGAAAAACCACAGACTTGACTAGACAGAGCTTTGTTGGCAAAGTAATGTCTCTGCTTTTGAATATGCTATCTAGGTTGGTCATAACTTTTCTTCCAAGGAGTAAGTGTCTTTTAATTTCATGGCTGCAATCACCATCTGCAGTGATTTTGGAGCCCCCCAAAATAACATCTGACACTGTTTCCACTGTTTCCCCATCTATTTCCCATGAACTGATGGGACCAGATGCCATGATCTTCGTTTTCTGAATGTTGAGCTTTAAGCCAACTTTTTCACTCTCCTCTTTCACTCTCATCA
>SJYQ01002385.1:240050-298863 GCA_006410935.1 Redunca redunca | reverse complement strand
CTCTAGGTGAGTGATCATACCATCGTGATTATCTGGGTCATGAAGAATTTTTTGTACAGTTCTTCTGTGTATTCTTGCCACCTCTTCTTAACATCTTCTGCTTCTGTTAGGTCCATACCATTTCTGTCCTTTATCGAGCCCATCTTTGCATGAAATGTTCTCTTGGTATCTCTAATATTCTTGAAGAGATCTCTAGTCTTTCCCATTCTGTTCTTTTCCTCTCTTTCTTTGCACTGATCCATTAGGAAGGCTTTCTTATCTCTTCTTACTATTCTTTGGAACTCTGCATTCAGATGCTTATATCTTTCCTTTTTTCTTTTGCTTTTCACGTCTCTTCTTTTCACAGCTATTTGTAATGCCTCCCCAGACAGCCATTTTGCTTTTTTGCATTTCTTTTCCATGGGGATGGTCTTGATCCCTGTCTCCTGTGCAATGTCAGGAACCTCCATCCATAGTTCATCAGGCACTCTATCTATCAGATCTAGTCCCTTAAATCTATTTCTTACTTCTACTGTATAATCATAAGGGATTTGATTTAGGTCATACCTGTATGGTCTAGTGGTTTTCCCTACTTTTTTCAATTTAAGTCTGAATTTGGCAATAAGGAGTTCATGATTTGAGCACAGTCAGCTACCAGTCTTGTTTTTGCTGACTGTATAGAGCTTCTCCATCTTTGGCTGCAAAGAATATAATCATCTGATTTCAGTGTTGACCATCTGGTGATGTCCATCTGTAGAGTCTTCTCTTGTGTTGTTGGAAGAGAGTGTTTTCTATGACCAGTGCATTCTCTTGGCAAAACTCTATTAGCCTTTGCCCTGCTTCATTCCATATTCCAAGGCTAAATGTGCCTGTTACTCCAAGTGTTTCTTGACTTCCTACTTTTTCATTCCAGTCCCCTATAATGAAAAGGACATCTTTTTTGGGTGTTAATTCTAAAAGGTCTTGTAGGTCTTCATAGAACTGTGCAACTTCTGCTTCTTCAGCATTACTGGTTGGGGTATAGACTTGGATTATTGTGATATTGAATGGTTTGCCTTGGAAATGAACAGAGATCATTCTGTCATTTTTGAGATTGCATACAAGTACTGCATTTCAGACTCTTTTGTTGACCATGATGGCTACTGCATTTCTTCAAAGGGATTCCTGCCCACAGTAGTAGATATAATGGTCATCTGAGCTAAATTCACCCATTCCAGTCCATTTCAGTTTGCTGATTCCTAGAATGTCGACGCTCAGTCTTGCCATCTCTTGTTTGACCACTTCCAATTTGCCTTGATTCATGGACCTGACATTCCAGGTTCCTATGCAATATTGCTCTTTACAGTATCGAACCTTGCTTCTATCACCAGTCACATCCACAGCTGGGTATTGATTTTGCTTTGGCTCCATCCCTTCATTATTTCTGGAGTTATTTCTCCACTGATCTCCAGTAGCGTGTTGGGCACCTACTGACCTGGGGAGTTCCTCTTTCAGTATCCTATCATTTTGCCTTTTCCTACTGTTCATGGGGTTCTCGAGGCAAGAATACTGAAGTGGTTTGCCATTCCCTTCTCCAGTGGACCACAATCGGTCAGACCTCTCCACCATGACCCACCCGTCTTGGGTTTTCACGCGGGCATGGCTTAGTTTCATTGAGTTAGATAAGGCTGTGGTCCTAGTGTGATTAGACTGACTGGTTTTCTGTGAGTATGGTTTCAGTGTGTCTGCCCTCCATGCCCTCTTACAACACCTACTGTCTTACTTGGGTTTCTCTTACCTTGGACATGGGTATCTCTTCATGGCTGCTCCAGGAAAGCGCAGCCACTGCTCCTTACCTTGGAGGAGGGGTATCTCCTCACTGCTGCCCCTCCTGACCTTGAACATGGAGTAGCTCCTCTAGGCCCTCCTGTGCCCATGCAGCCACCGCTCCTTGGACATGTTGTTGCTCCTCTTGGCCGCCAACCCTGACCTTGGGCATGGAGTAGCTCCTCCTGGCCGCTGCCCCTGGCCTCTGGCATGGGTAGCTCCTCTTGGCTGCTCCTACGCTGTCACAGCCTGGCACTCTCTGCCACCACCCCTGACCTCGGACACAGGGTAGCTCCTCCCGGCCGCTGCCCCTGACCTCAGACGTGGGGTAGCTCCTTTCGGCGGTTCCTGTACCGTCGCAGCCTGGCACTCTCGGCTGCTGCCCCTGACCTCGGGCATGGGGTAGTTTCTCTTGCCCGCGCTTGTGTGCCGTCGCAGCTAATCACTCAGTTCAGTTAAGTCGCTCAGTCGTGTTCGACTCTTTGCGACCCCATGAATTGCAGCACACCATGAATCACAGCACGCCAGGCTTTCCTGTCCATCACCAACTCCCGGAGTTCACTCAGACTCACGTCCATCGAGTCAGTGATGCCATCCAGCCATCTCATCCTCTGTCATCCCCTTCTTCTCCTGCCCCGAATACCTCCAAGCATCAGTCTTTTCCAATGAGTCAACTCTTCACATGAGGTGGCCAAAGCACTGGAGTTTAAGCTTTAGCATCATTCCTTCCAAAGAAATCCCAGGGCTGATCTCCTTCAGAATGGACTGGTTGGATCTCCTTGCAGTCCAAAGGACTCTCAAGAGTCTTTTCCAACACCACAGTTCTAAAGCATCAATTCTTCGGCTGTTCACTAAATACTCACCACTTACCAGTTACAAAGCTAACCCTTTTACATAAGTTCTCTTGCTGAATTCCCATACCAGTCCCACAAAATCAGCTATTATGGATCCTAATCTACCAAAAAAGAAATGAGGCAGAACGAGGTTAATGAACAGTGGAGCTGGGGTTCAGTCCTGTAGTCTGACTGGCGAGCCAGAAGATTTAAAACAAAATAAAATGTGGGAAGAGCAGAGCCAGATGCACGAAAATTGGGACATTTGCCCTTTGTAATGTCCCCCTCTCCTGCCAGTGACCTCCGTTCTTCCAGCACTGCCTGCACCTCTGAGCTAGTCTGGGAGTGATGTACTCATATGCATTACCACCTCTTTTTCTGGACTTTACCCCACAGAAATCATTCCTGGTTCCCAAACCTCAGGGAACAGCCATCTTGGTCTTAGTATAAACTGTCAAACTAAGTTCAGCTAAACTGCCAGTGGGAATTGTGATTTATCAGAAATAGCAGGAAACGATAAGTCTTGGCTCTGCAAGGAGCCAGCTCTGTGACCGAGGTCAAGCCACTGGATCTCTGAGCCTCAGTTTGCTCCTACATAAAATGAATTGGTACTATTTCTACTCTCTTATCACATGGAAGTCACACATGTAAAGTAGAATGTAAAATAAAATGTAAGCTCTATTCAAGGACAGCATATTGTTATAAATATGCAAATACATTCTGTGATGTTTAATATCTTGATTATTAGAATATGTTACTGTGACAAACTTCTGACCTTGCTTCATATTTCTGTTTGTGATGTCACACTCTCTCCAATTCTTCAAATTTCATTGCTCAGAACAATGAAAATTGGACTTCCACCAACAATTTACTTTAAAATGTTCACTTCTTTAGAAACTAGAAATTAGAGCAGTTTGTACCTTTTTGGAATTGAAGCTTTTTGACGCTATAATTTCAAACATGTGTATTTATTTCGTACAGAAAAATCTCAGTTAACCAGAATGCTGAGGAACGAGAAGTTTTAGATAACTTATTTTTGATTAACTAAAAAGCTAAAATGCCTTAGAAACCCCTTTCTTTGTTTATTCTGTAGACAATATTTCTGGAATACATGATTTACTCCTCTGATTTAGGAACTAGAGTCCAGTGAAGATCACCAAATAGAGTGTGTGTGTGTGAGAGAGAGAGAGAGAGAAAGAGAGAAATGTTGGGAGAGAGGGATGTGTGTGTGTGTGTGTGTGTGTTTGTGTGTGTGTGTATGTATAAATTATGGCAAACAGAATTGATATTTTGAACATCTCTGTTCCGTGTACAACACTATATATATAGTCATAGGCAACATAAGAAGTTGAATTAAGGAAGAAATAACCTTAGAGCATCACTTAGAATAATGAAGACTCATTACACATTAAAAAGGTGTTCATAATAAAAGCTACACAGTGGTTAAAGGCTTAGGCTCAATGCCAGTTCACTTGGGTTGGAATCCTGGTTTGGTTACTTAGTTGCTCTGTGTCCCTGGATTAGTTACTTAGCTTCTCTGGGTCCCTAATTTTCTCATCTGTAAACTTAGGATAATAATAATCATACCTACTTCAGAGTTCTTCGAGTAAAGGCAGTACCTGATGCTTAATAAGAAGTGCCCTATAAAGGTTAGAATTATTTCTGTGTTGGTGGTGATGAGCACTTAACTATGTCTTTAACATACTAATCAAAACTTTGTGAAGAAGGTACTATTATTATCCATGTTTTACAGATGAGAACATTAAGTAGATGTAATGAGTAACTTGCCTGAGGCCACTCAATTAATACCAGTGTGGCTTTGAGGAACCATCCCACATCTCCCTGACTCCAAATCCATGATCCCAATGGGATGGTCGGTAGGAGGAGGAAATGGAAACCCGCTCCAGTATTCTTGCCTGGAAAATGCTGTGGACAGAGGAGCCTGGAGGGTTACCATCCAGGGTGGTGCAGAATTGGACACGACTAGGTGACTGAGCACGCATTCGACCTCCATGCTTACCTGCTTTGGTCACATATTTCCTGATCTCAATCCTTCTTATCATCTATCTTATTTTTCATTCTCTCCCTGTATTCCCTGGGTTAGAATAAACAAAGCATTTACAAAATGGAGTGGTATAGAAAAGTCAAAATTGAGATCTGATAGCTGGACTCCATTTAACTGAGGTTTTTGGACATTACAGGTTAGTGAATATGGCCCTTTAAATAAATCACATATTGGGAGTGGCCTTGAAGAAATCATTTTAAATGAATACTTCTTTTGCATCAAACCTACGGAAGTCATCACAAGACTCACCTAGAGCAATTTTATTCTGTTTGGCTTTAGGATGCTTGGAAAGTGTTTTTTTTTTTTTTCCCCCAATTAGTGCTCTGTCTTAGAATGTATTCTTCCAGAGGCCCAGGGTAAAACTCTCAATGGTGCCTAGAACAGTCTACACCCACCTGGCTGCATCCTGACATTATTTGATGTGAGTGATGGATTGCTTGACAGATGAAGCCTGTGAAGATGCGAGGATGGGGTGAGGAAAGGTATGCCTGATGAAGTCCGTCTTTTCCAGTAACAGTAATGGGTCATGGCTGCATTTTAAAGGAAAAGGGAAAATTACTTTTCCAGCCTTGAGTATAAAAACTATGACTCATGCTGGAATTGGTCCAGAATGTTGGTCAAATTACCCAGATTGACAACTGAAGCTGAAAGATCTTGGGAAGACAATGTAAAGAGCTGAATTGCAAGGACAGACATATGGGAGGTTTAGATTCATTGGAAAAATGTGAACTGGTTTGAGAAAAAGAATAAGAGCAGAGTTTATAACATTAAGAAAAAAAAAAAAAGAATGCCTTTAAAATAACTTTCCTGATCTCCTTAGATAGTCCTAGGAACTCCAAACTCCCTACCCAGCAAATTAATGGGATATCCAAAGAAAACCAGTCCCTCCTTGTAAACAAAGTGGAAATTTCCTTCTTTCCAAAAGGGCCCCAGTCCCAGCCATAGAGGAAGCAAGGAGACGAAAACACATTTCTGCCTGAAATGACCTCCTATTTTAAGAAAAAACAACAGCCTCAAAAGAAGGAAAGGAAAAACAAAGTTCCACCCAGAAGGAAATTGTATGTAAACAGCCCAAAGGGAGACCGAGAGGGAGAGGGCTGAAACACCGAAATAAGCCGCGAGCAGACGCCTCGGACACTGCCGTCAGCCTCTGACAATATCAGAATCTGAGCTTTGAGACAAGGGCTTTGTGATCGACAAAAAGGGGTTGGGGTGGGGAGGATCCGAACAAAAGCAAGCTGGTGGAAAGGCCCCTCCACTGCCGTGGAAACTTTGGTCTTTGAAGTTGGCCTGTTTTTTCAGGACTCTGCTAGTATGTAACCCAGGGGAGCCCGGCAACCACAAAGTGCTGGCTATAATTTTCTGCAATTTGTCACATGCCCTCTTCAAGCCCCGGTGAGATGGTTTTCTTTTGTTTTTAAGCTGCGGATGGTAGTAAGGTAGTTCAGGCAAGATAAGAGTGAACTGGAATCTTGTTTGTGTAGGCCTGGAAGCTACGCCAGCCCATAGGTGTATTTTAATCTTCTTCTTCTTATTATTATTTTTATGCAGAGGTATTTGGTTTGGCCCATATAGCACTCATTTCCCCTCACCCCTCTTTTTGGATCCAACATGTAAAAATCAAGAGATTCCAAGTCAAAATTGGATTTCTATTTACCCTTGAAAAATTTGGTGACACGGGTCCCAGATTCCTGCTGGGTAACATCTGAAGTTGAATGCCTACTGCCCTGCTCAGCACGGGCCTCCACGGGACAGCCTGCAAGTCCCACCCTACTGCTTCTCTCAGTTCTGTCACCTGTTTGCATCCATTGCCCAACGGGATTTTGTGTTGAGTTCGAAACTGACCCACAGACCTCTTCAGGAACTGTTGTTCAGCAGCTAAGTCATGTCTGATTCCTTGCAACCCCATGGACTGCACCATGTCAGGCTTCCCTGTCTTCCACTATCTCCTGGAGTTTGCTCAGTGTCCATGGAATCAGTGATGCTTTCTAATCATCTCATCCTCTGCTGCCCTCTTCTCCTGCCTTCAATCTTTCCCAGTATTGGGTTCTTTTCCAACAAGGAATATCTTCCGTCTAATCTAGGATTGCATGGGCCTGCTGAGAGGGATTCGAAGGCTGTCTGGGCTTGGCACAGGAGTCATGATTGGTTGTCAATGTTCCCTTTGGCCACAGAAGGAGTGGGTGGCGGCACAGATGCCATGTATTTCCTCCCTGATTAGTTACATCTCTAGTTTAAGCCTGTGTCTTGCCTTTAAAATAGGACCTGGACTGCTTCTGAGTGTACTTTCTCCATAAACATTCTTGAAACTCAGCAGTGTTCATAACCATCTCAAAACCTTATGAAGTCTTGTTGACTCTAGAAATCTTATTATTCCCACCTCCTTTCACAGACCTTCAACCACTTTACAAGCAGCACCTGGTATAGTTCAAACAGAGACCCAAGTAAGTGAAAGAGAAAGCATTGATAATTCGTAGCTTTGAGAAAATACGTGAAGCAGTAGCCACTGCTGAGGTCTCTATCTATCAACTGCCTATCTATCTATCTATCTATCCACCCATTTAGACTCCTTGCCTGCTAAATCTCTCCAGTTGTATCCAACTCTTTGCGACTCTATGGACTGTAGCCTGCCAGGCTCCTCTGTCCATGAGATTCTCCAGGCAACAATACTGGAGTGAGTTGCCATGCCCTCCTCCAGGGGATCTTCTCCACCCAGGAACTGAACCCATGTCTCTCAAGTCTCCTGCATTAGAAGGCAGGTTCCTTACCGCTAGCACCACATGGGAACTCCCATTTAGACTCCTAGCTGCCTGCCATAGGAATCTGGCCTGCAGACATTCTCTCTTCTTTTTTATGTGGCTTTTCACATCCTCACCATGGTTCTCTAACTACTGTTCACTGGCCAACCTCTACAATTAATGGAGGGCAGTACATAACCAACACTTTCACGCAAAATGGCTTACTAGAAGTCCAAGGGTGGGCATCCTGGTAAGCTGTTTTTAAAAGACCTCTGACCCTTAAATGAAACCTCTTTGGTGCATTTATGGATTCTGTTGTTGGAGTCACAAGGACCCTTAAGAAGAATGCGTGGAGCCAGCTGGTTCCTGCCATCATTGAAACCCAAAGGGAGGAGCTCCACAGGCAAGGAACTGCTCCCTAGATGTCTTGAAGGTGCTTATATTTCAAAAGAATTCAGCTTACCACCAATGTGGCTTTTAGCCTCTCTAATAAAGCAGTTTTTAAAAAGCTAAAAACGTAATCTGCCTTTTAAATCTGTCCTTCCTGCTGAGTCTAAATGGGGTTGCCGCAAAATGCCTGACTGGCGTTAGAGTTCTCTGAAGCCAATCATCTGAAATAGGGTTGCTCGGGGGTTTGAAATATATTTGAAAACACTCCAGGGGTGGTGCAAAAGAACTGAACAAAGGTGAATTACATGAGAGGAAGAAGCAGGGGGAGGTTTATAAAGCTAAAGAATCACTTGTGTATTTTGGAAGTATCAGTAATTGAGATGGGGATGCTGACCTTAGAAGTTCATATATCTGATCGTAAAAATGGTTTTGATTTAGCATTAGAAAAAGATCATGCTAATAAATGAGATACAGCCTGGAATAGCCAAGGGTATGTGAAATCCATGAAGAAGTACTTTAGTATTCAAAGAGAAGCCGAGGCTAAAACAGGTCGCAGGCAAGGACAGGCATCACTGTGACGTTTTCTCCAGCAGCTCTCAGTAGGGCAGCACCTTAAACTTTCTTCATCATATTGAAAAGGCAGAGTTCCCTGAGAATTGATTTTTGGGTAAGATAACTATAGAGTTTGCTATTGTATCCCATGGAAAAAAGAAAGTCAAGGTAAGAATTGCCATGACAAAATCACTACATATATACAGACTTTTTTTGGTGAAGACAAAATTAAGACTATGGCATGCAACCCCTTGTACTCAACAATTTCCTAAAAGGTAATATACATATGGGTCACAGTTGTTTAGAATAAGGATGATTTGTAGACTAACAAATGCAAATTGTGGATTATCCAACAACATGCAACTTTTCTGACAGGACAAATTTGGGTGACCACCACTCCCACCGAAAGACATCTCTCTAAGGCCTTAAGAGAGGCACAAGACCAGTTTGCTAGTAAATCTTCAGGTTGGATGACATGAATTGCCTTAAAATTTTACTTGGCCCAAGTGGTTTCTACACTTAAGGAAGAGGATAATTTAGCAGTGCAAAATACTCTGAAAATAAGACATTTCTCTGCAAAAGGGTCTTCATTGTTGCCTTTCCTATACTTTCAGTTTGCACTGAATATATGGAGAGCGGAGGAAGTTGCCAGAAGTTCTTGTTCTCTTTGTTGGATGAGGCAGCAGGGCTACAAATTTGAAAATGCAGCTTACGCCAGCATACAGTCTCTTATGACCCTTGGAAGGCCAACGTGTGTGCTGAAAGAAATGCCCCGGAACACTTGAGAAGGTGGATGCATATGAGGAAATTGCAAGGGTTGGAAGCATTGGTTTGGAGAAGAATGGAAAAATTCAGTTGCTTAGCCAAGGCAGTTCCAAACAGCTTTGATCTGGATATCTCAGGAGAAAGAGCTTGTGCCGTCCCAGCATTTTCTGGTTTTGGCCAGGAAGGTATATAGTAAAGAAATGAATACAAAATAAAACCCAAAGTTTTTAATGGGTTTTTAGAACTTCCACTTCTGGC
Organism: Redunca redunca; assembly: GCA_006410935.1. Classification (NCBI taxonomy): domain Eukaryota; kingdom Metazoa; phylum Chordata; class Mammalia; order Artiodactyla; family Bovidae; genus Redunca; species Redunca redunca. The sequence continues at coordinate 289,477 of SJYQ01002385.1, read as the reverse complement.
TACAAACGGGAGACAAAAGGCAAATAGATATTGTTTTAAAAATGCTAAGCCAGGCCTTTTTTAACCTCAAGAAAACATTGGGGTTTGATTAGGTTCAGACTGGGGGCAAGTTTTCAGGACAGTGTTTGTTCTAGCAACTTCCTCCCCTTCCCTGCGGAAAGTGTTGGTCTGTTGTGGTTCTGGAAGGCATGCTCTGAAGGCTCTAGGCTGAGGCGTCGAGAGACGGGCTCCACAGCCTGTCATTTGTGCTTCTGCCCACGCTTCCTTCAATGTGTTCCTTGGAACCAGGCCGCCCTGACTGCATGAGCCTTGGCATGACTAAGCAGAGCCTCCAGCCCTCTTCTTGTCTCAGCCCTTTCTGGTAGAGTCTCTACATTTACCTCCCACCTCCAGGCATCTCGGGTACTGCAGACCAGCATTTGTTCCATTTCTGCCTTCAGCTGAGCTTCATTCCATTCTTCTAAGCTGCACTTTGGATCTGGGGGTGTTTTTTATGTTCATTCGGTCAGCAGGTTCTTTGGGTTGCATCATTCATTTAGCTCAGGAAATCAACATCTGTCTGGGAGACATATTCTAGAAGGAAAGATAATGAAGTCTATCTCCTGTGAAATAAAAGGAAGATCAGTTCAGTTCAGTTCAGTTGCTCAGTCGTGTCTGACTCTTTGTGACTTCATGAACTGCAGCACACCAGGCCTCCCTGTCCATCACCAACTCCCAGAGTTCACCTAAACCCATGTCCATTGAGTCAGTGATACCATCCAACCATCTCATCTTCTGTCGTCCCCTTCTCCTTCTGCCCTCAATCTTTCCCAGCATCAGGGTCTTTTCTAATGAGTCAGCTCTTCACATGAGGTGGCCAAAGTATTAGAGTTTCAGCTTCAACATCAGTCCTTCCAATGAGCACCGAGGACTGATCTCTTTTAGGATGGACTGGTTGGATCTCCTTGCAGTCCAAAGGACTCTCAAGAGTCTTCTCTAATACCAGAGTTCAAAAGCATCAATTCTTTGGTGCTCAGCTTTCTTCACAGTCCAACTCTCACATCCATACATGACCACTGGAAAAACCATAGCCTTGACTAGATGGACCTTTGTTGGCAAAGTAATGTCTCTGCTTTTTAATATGCTATCTAGGTTGGTCATAACTTTTCTTCCAAGGAGTAAGTGTCTTTTAATTTCATGGCTGCAGTCACCATCTGCAGTGATTTTGGAGCCCCCCAAAATAAAGTCAGCCACTGTTTCCACTGTTTCCCCATCTATTTGCCATGAAGTGATGGGACCGGGTGCCATGATCTTCGTTTTCTGAATGTTGAGCTTTAAGCCAATTTTTTCACTCTCCTCTTTTACTTTCATCAAGAGGCTCTTTAGTTCCTCTTCACTTTCTTCCATAAGGGTGGTGTCATCTGCATATCTGAGGTTACTGATATTTCTCCCGGCAATCTTGATCCCAGCTTGTGCTTCCTCTAGCCCAGCATTTCTCATGATGTACTCTGCATAGAAGTTAAATAAGCAGGGTGACAATATACAGCCTTGACATACTCCTTTTCCTATTTGGAACCAGTCTGTTGTTCCATGTCCAGTTCTAACTGTTGCTTCCTGACCTGCATATAGGTTCTCACGAGGCAGGTCAGGTGGTCTGGTATTCCCATCTCTTTCAGAATTTTCCAGTTTATTGTGATCCACACAGTCAAAGGTTTTGGCATAGTCAATAAAGCAGAAATAGAGAGGAAATAAATATTTTGTGAGAATCAAAATACTCCTGGCATGGTCTAGAATCTTTATCAAAGATCTCATTTAACCGTGATATCAATATAATATGTAACATATTGCTGTAAAGATCAAAAGGGATAATAATCCATGATACTTAGCACAGGGCATAGCACAGAGTCAATAAATTTGAGTTATTATGATTATTTCTTAATTTTTTTCTAGAAAGGAAGGGACTCACTAATCTGTTCATTTTAGTCAGGATCGCCTAGAATGGTTTTATATTTATAGGGCTCCATAAATGTTTGCTGAGTAACTGAGTGAATGGACTCTTGCCAAAAGTATCTTATTACTATTGCTGATTTTTAGTTAACAAGATATAATTTGCCAGATTAATGTGTGCCCCTTTATAAGGCCACAGTTCTGAAGAAGAATCTGACATCAAAATGGTCGAGATAAGAAAAAATTTTTCCCCTTACTTCATCTTTGTTTCTTTTACTTCACCTTATATTATTATCCCAGATTTCTAATGAGCCATGTACTTCTTATGCTTGGATGAAATATAAATACACTACTTAGATATAACTGTTTGATAAACCTAAGCAGGGAATGTAGTGCTTTGTAGACTCAGAGATTATGTTGAAATCAAGCCATGGGAATAAAAAAGTAAGAGTGTGAGAAAATAGAATATTGCCAGAAAAACACAATGATTGAGGAAGCCAATATAGGCAAATATGGTAGGAACAGCAGGAATTTGGAATACGTTTCCTAACTGTTAGTGGGGCAATGTGGAAAGATGGTGCTCAAATCTCCAGCGCTTACTCTGAATCTCATCCAGTTTTCATATCTGTGAAGTGAAAAAGTCATGTAGGTGACTCCACAACTTCCCTAACCCTAAATATTGTGTGATTTTGTTTAATAATAATAAATTTATATGTATATAGCTTTTTCACCCTTTGAAAACTCTTTCATAATGTCCTATCAAATATAGGGTACTACGACACCAATAGGTGCACATAAGTTATTCGAGAAAGAAGAAATACAAAGGCCCAAATCTATATATTATTATTAAAAAATGTGATGCACCTAAATCTGTTGAACAACTTGCCAATCTTAATGTCAAAAATAAATTTAACTTATTATTTAGCCATCCAGGATTTTTGAGTGGAAGACCCTCAGAAACCATGGCATCATCATCTTCATCATAGACCACAGAAGGTAAAAGAACAGGCTCAAGGTCATTTGGCTTCAGGGTGCCATCTCTAAACTCCCGATAGGCTATTCTTTACTCAACATCAATGTCAATTAATTGATTGCTCAATTGATTGTACCAACAGTCCCAACTCAGGCAACCTTTTGAGCAAATGTAAGTACATGTAAGTAGTGAAAAATATTAAAAGTCAGAGAAAGAAGAAATTTTGCCAGAAAAATATCTGACAGACTTGTGATTGCTTAACTGTAACTGTGTTGCTCAGTTGTATCTGACTCTTTGCAAACCTGTGGACTGTAAACTCCCAGGCTGCTCTGTCCATGGAATTTTCCAGGTAAGAATACTGGAGTGGATAGCTACTCCCTTCTCCAGAAGATTTTCCCAATCCAGGGATCAAACCTGGGTCTCCTGCATTGCAGGCAGATTCTTTACCATCTGAGCCATCCCAGAAACCTAGTATCACTCTATCTTACAAAGATCTTGGCTCATTTGTCATCAAGGAAAAAGATGTAGTCTCCGTATTACTTTTGCTTCTTTTTTCCCTCAAATCTACTCTGGGAATGTTTAGTGTTTACATCTTTACCTATATTCTCTTGAACATATGTGATGTCTCACTTCATAAACCAATAAAGAATTCTATATTTCTTAATAAAATAAATGCTAAATATAGAAGTTCTTTTAAATGAACATTATATAGGTTTTGAATTTTGAATTTATCCTCAAGAGAGAAATGCCAGGGATCAGAACTTTTTAGTCGTTAATTTATTTTTGTGCTAGAAAACTAACATAGTTTTATGTACTGACATTTAAAGTTTGAATAGTACATTAGTGTAATTTTCAAGATTTCAACATGAACATCTATTTTATAGTTTTTTTTAAAAGACTGCAAAATTACATCTCTTTTTGGGTATGATAAATTCTTATTTCAGCATGAAGTTTCTGTTTAAAAAAATCTTTTGTAGAATTCATATGCTAAATATCAAACTAAGTGTCAAATTTTGCAGAAATATAAAGAAATTAGTGCTTTCAGTTTTATTAGCATATAGAAACAGGGATTCTGCAGCACACATTTGAATACTAAAAAAGTTTAAAAAGTGGTGTTAAAGTAAGAGACATTTATCAAAAATCACCAGGCTTGATACTAGAAAGATTTCTTCCTTTCACAAGCTTATCATCTGATAGAGATCAAGGGTCAACAACATTTTCTGTAAACAGGCAGATGGTAAATATTTTCGGCTCCGTAGGCCATATAATCTCTATTGCCAATTACTTTACTCTTTGTAGAATGAAAGAAGGCAATGACAATATACAAAAGTGAGAGCCACCCTGTTCTAATAAAGCTTTATGAATGAACACATATTTGAAGTTCATATCATTTTCATGTGTCACAAAATGTTGTTCTTACTTTGATTTCTTTTTCAACCATTTAAAAATGTGAAAGGATACTCTCAGTTTGTAGACCACACACAAATAAACAGTGGGCCAAATCTGGCCTGTCAGCCATAGTTCACTGAGCCCTGCAGTAGATGTGCATAAACAATAAAACAGAACACAGGACTAGGACGCTATGATGGAGCAAGCGTACGCTACGGGAGGACATGGGAGAATCAGCTAACAAAGGCTACAAGGAAAGAGTACAATGCTAATGTTTTTATGGAAAGAATCATTTGCTTTTCCATTTTTTGAAATGAGAGTTACACAAGGTAAAATTAACTGCTTAGAAATTAACAACGGAGTGACATTTAGAATATCCACAGTGTTGTACAACTGCTATCTTTAGTTCCAAAATTTCTTCACCCCAAAAGTAGTCCCTGTTCCTATTAAGCAGCTGCTCCCCATCTCTCTCTTCTCCTAGCCCTTAGCAACCTCCTTTCTGTCTCTATGGATATACCTGTTCTGGATATTTCATATACATGGAATCATACAATATGGGATCCTTTGCATCTGGCTTCTTTTACTTAGCATATTTTCTAGATATATCCAGGTTACAGCGTGCATATTTCAGCTGTTGTTCAGTCGCTCAGTCATGTCTGACTCTTTGTGACCCCATGGACTGCAGCATGCCAGGCTTCCCTATTCTTCACTATCTCCAAGAACTTGCTCAGACTCATGTCCATTGAGTCGGTGATGTCATCCAACCATCTCATCCTCTGTCGTCCCCTTCTTCTCCTGCCTTCAACCTTTCCCAGTGTCAGGGCCTTTTCCAATGAGTTGGCTGTTCGTATCTGGTGGCCAAAGTATTAGAGCTTCAGCTTCAGCATCAGTCCTTCCAATGAATATTCAGGACTGATTTCCTTTAGGATTGACTGGCTTTATCTCCTTGCAGTCCAAGGGACTCCCAAGAGCCTTCTGCAGTACCACAGTTTGAAAGCATCAATTCTTTGAGCTTTTTTATAGTCCAACTCTCACATTCACACATGACTATCGGAAAAACCATAGTTTTGGCACAGTAATGTCTCTGATTTTTAATATGCTGTCTAGGTTTGTCATAGCATTACTTCCAAGGAGCAAGCACCTTTTAATTTCATGGCTGCATGCCCTGGTTCGATCCCTGGTCAAGGAACTAAATCCCACATGCCACAACCAAGTTAGTGCAGTCAAATAAATAAGTAAATAATAAAATGGGAGAAGATATTTACAGACCATATATCTGATAAATGTATAATGTCCATAATATATAAACAGCTCTTATAATTCAATAACAAAAAGACAATTCAGTTTTTAAATGGGCAAAGGATTTTAAAAGATGTTACTCCAAAGAAAATATACAAAAAAGATGCTCACCGTCATTAATCATTAGAGAAATGTAAATCAAAAACATAATGAGTAGCCACTAGGATGGCTATATTTAAAAAAAAAAGAAAGAAAGAAAATAACAAGTGTTAGTGAAGATGAAGCTGGGCCTTTTGCATTGGGAACATGGAGTCTTAGCCACAGGCCCCTCAGGGAAGCCCCCTTCCATTCTATAGGTTGTATTTGTACTTTCTTCATAATGTCCTTTGATACATAAAGGTCTTTAATTTTGGTGAAGTCCAATTTTTCATATCTTTCAGACTTAGGTGCATCCTACTGTTCAAACCTCCAATTTTTATAGCTTATTAATAAAAATATGAAAACCAAACTGCTAAATTTTATATCCTTATCTGGTTAGGATCTAAGAGAACATCAACGGCATCACAATAATTAATATTTATTGACCATTTATCATTGTTCTTGAGACACATCATCTTAACTAATTCTCATAGCACCAACCACTAGGCATGGAGAAGTCAAGTGTCCCGGACAGGGTCACACACTTATTACATGTCAGAGGAAGCATCAAACCCAGGCAGTTTAGCTTTACCACCTCATAACTTAAAAAAAAAATTTTTTTTAATGTCCATTTGTGACATATATATGAAGAAGAAGCAAATGTTATCATTATTTGTTTGACATATAGAGGAATGGGAAATTAAATTTGGTATTTCAAAAACATCTGGTAGAGGGAGGATCAAATTGTACCAGATCTCTTAAGTAATTTGATAATAAGAAAAAGCTCTAATTATGCTTTGTTTTTGTTCAATTTGTTTCCATAAATAGACAACATATTCTGAATAATAAACAAAAACCAAGATTAATAAATACAGTATGTGGCAGTGCTTTCAAATCTGTTATTTTGTTAGAACTCTGATAAGGAAGTATTGATTTCAGTTTCGCTAAAGTATCGGTTTTTAAAATGTTAGGTTTGTCCATAAGGCCCATCTCCCATGGCACAAACTATTCAGCATACTCACAGGCTTCCAGGACCTCAATGCATCATTCTGTCTATATCTCCTCTACTCCCATTAGTGTTAGCCAAGGCACACTAGACTTTGGGCTCCATTACCTTGTTTTCTGTCTCTTCTGTGGGCAACTGTCATTTTCACGTGTCCACCTATTCTGCAGTGTCTCTATGAAACATCAGTTCATCCTTCAGATCCTCTGATCCTCCCAACAAAAATTCTTTTCTCCTTTATGAGACTTCATGACATGCTCTGTCTTTAGACTCTTACTACTGACTGCATTTGTATGATCAAAGGTGGATTTTTCTCTCTCCTACGAGACCCAAGTCTTCTAAATTCTGAATCTCATTTTAAACCCATTTGTGCCTTTCACAAGTCCTGATCTGGTGTCTTGTCTTTAATGGTTCTCTAGAAATAAGAAATACCTCATCAAATCGATACATGTACATGTATGGCTGAGTCCCTTTGCTGTTCACCTGAAGCTATCACAACATTATTAATCAGTTATAGCCCAATACAAAATAAAAAGTTACAAAAAAGAAATACCTCATCAACTGGAGCCAGACCCTACCCTAAACACTGAGATTCAGTCCTCATTAGTAAAAGCAACTATCAGTGCAGTTTAAGAGAATGATTGTTATAATGATTGTTATATGCTGGGTACAGTATACTTTGGGACACTCAGTAGCTCAGAGGTAAAGAATCTGCCTGAGATTCAGGAGCCGTAGGAGACATGGGTTTGATCCCTGGGTCTGCAAGTTGCCCTGGAGAAGGGAATCACAACTATTCCAGTATTCTTGCCTGGAGAATCCCATGGATAGAGGAGCCTGGCAGGCTACAGTCCACAGGATCACAAAGAGCTGGACATAACTGAATGACTTAGCATGCGCCCATACTTTGAAAAAGTTTATATTAAAATACTGGGTATTCCAGATGTCAGACAATCATACAAAGCTAGAGTAATAAAAACAGCATGGTACAGGCACAAAAACAGATATTTGGTTCAATGGAATAGAATAGAGAGTCTAGAAATAAATCCACACACTTAAGATCAATTAATCTTTGACAAAGGGGGCAAGAATATACAGTGGGGAAAAGATTATTTCTTCAGCAAGTGGTGTTGGAAAAGTGGGAGAGCTGCATGTAAATCAATGCACACAACTTCACACCATACACAAAAGTAAACTCAAAATAGTGTAAAGACTTAAATAGTGTAAAAGACAACATAAAATTAGAAGAGAACATAGGCAAAACATTCTCTGATATAAATTGTACCAATGTTTTCTTAGGTCAGTCTCCCAGGGCAATAGAAATAAAAGCAAAAATAAATGCGATATAATCAAACTTATATGTTTCTGCACAGTAAAGGAAACCATAAACAAAATGAAAAGACATTCATGTTGATGTATGGCAAGAAATTATCCTCCAATAAAAAAAGAAACCAAAGAAAAACAAAGACACCCTATAGTCTGGAAGAAAATATTTGCAAATGATGTGACCAACAAAGGCTTAATTTCCAAAATATACAAATAGCCCATATAACCCAATAACAAAAACAAACAACCCAATCAAAAATGATTAGAAGACCTAAATAGACATTTCTCCAAAGGAGACATACAGACAGCCAATAGGCACATGAAAAGATGCTCATCATTGCTAATTATTCAGTTCAGCTCAGTTCAGTTGCTCAGTCGTGTCCAACTCTTTGCTAATTATTAGAGAAATGCAAATCAAAACTACATTGAGGTTCACCTAACACCAGTCAGAATGGGTATCATTAAAAAGTCCACAAATAACAAATGCTGGAGAGGGTATAGAGAAAAGGGAACGTTTCTACACTGTTGGCAGGAATGTAAATTACTACAGCCACTATGGAAAACAGTATGGAGGTTCCTCAAAAAACTAAAAATAGAGTTGCCATATGATCTAGTGATCCCATTCCTGGGCATATATATGAAAAAACCCCATAATTTGAAAAGAGATAGCTACCCTTAGGTTCATAGCAGCACCATTTACAATGGACAAAACATGGAAGCAACCTAAATGTCCATCAACAAATGAATGGATAAAGAAGATATGAAGTATATCTTGTTGATGGACATTTAGGTTATCACACTAAGTGAAATAAATCAGAAAGAGAAAGCCGAATACCATGTGGTATCATTTATATGTTAAATCTAAAATATGACACAAGTGAACTTAGCTACAAAACAGAAACAGACTCATAGACAGATCTGTGGTTGCCAAGAGGGAGGGGGCTGAGAGAGGGATGGATTGGGAGTTTGGGATTAGCAGAAGCAAGCTATTATATATAGGATGGATAAACAAGGTCCTACTGTATAACACAGGGAACTATATTCAATATCCTGTAATAAATCATAATGGAAAAGAATATGAAAAAGAATGCATATATATTCACAACAATCACTTTTCTGTACAGCGGAAATTAACAAAATATTGCAAATCAACTATACTTCAATAAAACAAAAATTACTCAGTATTCATTCATTCAGTCAGTCACTCAACCATTTATTGAATATGAATAAAAGAACCAATTCCTGTTTAATGAAGCTGACAATCGTGTGTGTGTGTGCGCTTGCGTATGACAGAGATAACATAACAAAATAAACATGTCAGTCAGCAGGAAGTGCTTGACTATAAAGAAAACCAGGTGCATGAGGTAGGGAATGATGTTGGAGGCTGGGTGGTGGGGAGTCTGGTCAGGAAAGCCCTTTATAAGACATTTCAGCAGGCAGATAAGGGAAGTAAGAGATTTAACTGCGGGTTATCTGGGGAAGAGCATTTCAGTCACAGAAACATTTCAAGAACTTGAGCCAGAAAGCTGGTTGGGCTGGAGTGATGGGAGAGAAGGTCATAAAGGTAAGGGAGGCCATATGTGAGTCTCACAGGTCATGGTAAGGAGTCTGAAGATCACCGCGAATGAGAAGGAAAACTGGTGGGTGTTAGCCGAAGAGTGGCGCCGTTTACCTGATGTTAAAGGGTCACACAGGGTGCAGTGTCTGATTTCTTCACTGACTATATCGCCTCAGTGGCAGGGACTACCTTCCTTGTCTTTCTGTCCTCAGTCACTAGTACAATCAGACTTCTATTTCGTATCCATTAAATGAGTGCTCATTGGAGAAATGTTTGCCTGGAATACTGACTGTTGGAAGGACTGTGAAAAGAAGTTAAAATAGCAAAGTTCCCCGAGTTATCACAACCCCAAAGATACAACTGACTTCCATAAAACATGCTAAGGCCTTTCGTGTTTGTTTATTCAGTAGAGAGTTGTAATTCTTTTCCTCAGTATTAACGCTCAAACTAAGACTTGTGTTGCAATAGCTGAGAAAGTTACAGCTTTTCTTCATAAGAGTCTTAGACAATTACAATGGTACACATGTTTTGAATACAGAGCCAAGGGTTAGACACTGGATTCTAATCTTAGCTCTGTCATTCATTAGCTGTGGGACCTCTGAATGTGAAATAATCACTCATCTGTTTGTGGAGCACCTATTATGTTGAGCCCCCACTCACTGTCCTTGAAGTCAAGACTATCACAGTCTGACAAAGACAGACATGTAAACAAAGATAAAGAAACCAGGGCAGTGAGCTGGTTGAGGCGAAGGTATGCATGGAGTGCTTGGAGGTTAACCATCTCATCTCGAGTTGGCCAGGTAACTAAGAGAGGAGGGAGTTCAAGGCGGGGGCACGTGCAAGGCGCTGGTCATAGGGAAGAGCATGGCACGCGCAGGGGACTGAAAGGCCGTTGGGGGCCTAGAATAGAGCAGCAGGCAATGTGTCACTTTTCTGTGCCTGCGGCTCTTGGGGAAGTCACACTCACCCATTCCATGTGACCTTCATGGGTTGTTTGCCACTGTGCCAGGCTTGCTGGTCACAGGACTGGGACAGCTCATCCAGGATGAGCACTCACAGTGGCTTAGCCTACTGGACCCATGCAATCTCCCCCCTCGGCTTTATTGAGAAGTAGTTGACTTACATTGCTGTATACATTTACATATATTGTGAAGTGACTATCACAATAGGGTCAGCTAAATCCATCTTCTCATATTGATACAATAAAAAGAAGAAAAGAAAAAAGGAAAAAAAATTCTCTTTGTAACAGGAACTCACAGGATTTACTCTCTTAACAACTTTCCTATATATCATAGAACAGCTATAGCTATTGCCATCATGTTGTACATAGATCCCTAGTACCTAGTACTTTAACTTATAACTGGAAATTTGTACTTTTTGACCACCTTCCTCCAATTTCCCCTGCTCCAGCTCTCTGCCCCTGATAACCACAAATACGATCTCTTTTCTATGAATTTGGTGCTTTTTAAAAATTTTGGGTTTTGTTTGTTTGTTTGTTTTGTTTTGTTTTGTTTTTAAGATTCCACATATAAGTGAGACCATACAGTATCTGTCTTTCTCTGTCTGACATTTCACTTAGCATAATGCCTTCAAGATCCCTCCATATTGTCATTTTTATAGCTGAATAGTATTCCATTGTATGTATGTGTGTGTATATATATATATATATAGATGTAGATATAGATATAGATGTAGATATAGATGTAGATATGCCAACTTCTTTAACCAACAATCCATCAGTGACACTTTGGTTGTTTCCATATCTAGGCTATTGTTAATAATGCTGCTATGAACATGGGGGTGCACATTTCTTTTCAAGTTAGTGTTTTCATTTCCTTTTGATATATTCCCAGAAATGGAGTTGCTGGATCATGTAGTAGTTCCATTTTTAATTTTTTGAGAATTCTTCATACTGTTTTCCATAGGGGCTATACCAGTGTACATTCCCATCAACAGTGCACAAGAGTTCCCTTTGATCAACGTCCATGCTAGCATTTGTTATCTCTTGTCTGTTTGATGATGGTGATTCTGACAGGAGTGAGGTGTTATCTTGTTGTTTTGTAGTCACTGAGTTGTGCCTGACTCTTTTGCAACCCCATGGACTGTAGGCCACTAGGCTCCTATGTCCATGGGATTTTCCAGGCAAGAATACTAGAGTGGGTTGCCATTTCCTTCTCCAGAGGATCTTCCTTACCTGGGGGTCGAACCCATATCTCCTACTTTGGCAGTAGGATTCTTCACCACTGAGCCACCTGGGAAGCCCAATGTGTTATCTTACTATGGATTTAATTTGCATTGCCTTAATCACTAGTAATATGGGCCTTTTGTATATCTTTTTTGGAGAAATGTCTATTTAGGTCTTTTGTCCATTTAAAAAATTGGTTTATTGGGGAGGTTATTGTTTTTTTGGGCTTTTTAGTTTTTTTTTCTTTTTTTTGCTATTGAGTTCAATGAGTTCTTTATATATTTTTTATATTAACCACTTATCAGATATATGGGTTGCAATTTGTTTTCCATCTGTAGGCTATCTTTTCACTTTATCGATTATTTCCTTTGCTGGGCAGAAGCCTTTTAGTTTGATGTAGTCCCATCTATTTTTTTTTTTTTTTTACTTTGTTGCTTGTGCTTTATATGTCAGATCTGAAAAATTATTACCAATATTCCACATCAAGGAGCTTTAGTTCCATGTTTCCTTCTAGGTCTTTCATGGTTGCAGGTATTACATCGTAAGTCTTTAATCCACAGGGGGTTAATTTTTATGAGTGGTGTAATATAGAGGCCAAGTTCCATTCTTTCACTTGTGAATATTCAGTTATTCCAGCACTATTATTGAAAAGACTTCTTTTCTCCATGAAGTATTCTTGGCTCCCTTGTCAAATATTAGTTGATGATACGGTCAACTTGGGTTTATTTCTGGGCTCTCAATTCTGTTCTATTGGTCTTGTTGTTCAGTCATGAAGTCATGTCAACTCTTTATGAGTCCAGGGACAGCAGCACATCAGGCTTCCCTGTCCTTCACCATCTCCTGGAGTTTGCTCAAACTCATGTCCACGTCATTCTCCAAGCAAGAATACTGGATCCCTTCTTCAGGGGATCTTTCCAGCCCATGGATCAAACTCGGGTTTCTTGCTTTGCAGACAGATTCTTTACTGTTTAAGCCACCCAGGAAACCCCTCTATTGGTCTACTGACCTGTTTGTATGCCAGTACCATACTGAAGCCCTCTTCTGAGGGCTTCCCAGATGGCATTAGTAGTAAAGACTCTACTTGCCAAGGCAGGAGATGTAAGAGATGCAGGTTCAATCCTTAGGTCAGGAAGATCCCTTGGAGGAGGGCATGGAAACCCACTCCAGTATTATTGCCTGGACAATCCCATGGACAGAGGAGCCTGGCAGGCCATAATCCATCGGGTTGCAGAGTTGAACATGACTAAAGCAAATTAGCATGCACACATACTCTTCTGATAACACCAGCTTCATTCTTCTTCTTAGGATTTCTTTGGTTATCTGGAGTCTTTTGTGGTTCCATATAAATTTTAGGAGTGTTTTTTTTTCTACTTCTTTTAACAATGACAATTGAAGTCTTGATAGGGATTGCACTGAATCTACAGATGGCTTCTGGTAGTATTGATATTTTAGCAATATTTATTCTTCCAATCCATGATCATGAAATACATTTCCATTTATTTGTGTCTTCAGTTTCTTTCATCAGTGTCTTGTAGTTTTCAGAATAGAGATCTTCCATCTTCTTATTTAAATCTACTCTTGTCTTTTGTTTTGATGCTATTATAACCAAGTTTTTTTTTTCTTTTTTTCAGAAAATTTGTTGTTAGTTAGACCAATGCAAAGTGAATCAGGTGTAACAGTCCTGTAAAATTCACTTAAGGACATTGGGAGAGAGTATCCCCTCCTGATGAAGAATTGTAAGAATGTGAGTTAGGATGTGACTATGGTTGTGTTTTCCTTTAAAAGGTGAGAACTTGACAAAGAATGAACCCACGGCACTGAAGGAAGTAAGTTTAAGAAATAGATGGATACTTATATCTCTATCCCTGTGTGTGTCTGTAAGTCCTATCTATTATCTATCTATCCAGAAAGGGAGAGATGGGGGAGAGGTGAATGACAGAAGTTGAGCTTCTGGGTTCAGTCAAATTGAAATCAGCCATGTTCCCAGATTTCCTAGTTTTACGAATCAGTGAAAGTCCCTTTTTTAATTTCTGATAGCTTGAATTACATATCTGTTACTTGTAGCTGAAAGAACCTTGATGAAAACCACAGTGGTAGATGACAAAACTACAGAATCACCTTCAACTTTTTAATTTAAAAAACTTGAGACTTTGGTTGGTGTCTGAAAAAAGAAGTTTATTGTTGGGATACTCCTGTCTTGAGTTAAGAACTGGGACACTGTTCCCACGGAAGACAGTTGTAGGGTCTATATTAATTCTTTTTCAGATTTTGGCTAGTTCCTGTGATCATTTTCATGTCCTGTTTATCTCTTGCTTATGAATATACTTTTATTTTCTCTGCTTGTACATGGTCTTTAGTATATGTCAGGTTGTCCCAAGTACAAGTACATTAGCAGCTCTAGTGTGTCCATTTGACTTCCTCCCTACTCTTCATTTATGTAAAAAATTATTGAGACCCCATTATTGTGCCAGGTACTCTTCCTTGTGCTAGGTATACAGTGATAAGCAATTTATGCAAGGTCCTTGCCCTGATAAAATATATATATTTTTTGATGGAAGAAAAGGTCAATAAGCAAGCAAAGATACTAATAAATAAAAAAGACTGTGATAAAGCCTAGGATGGGAAATAATAGTGAAGTAAATTGAAGTGTAAGTCACTCAGTCATGTTCAGCTCTTTGTGACTCCAGGGACTGTAGCCTACCAGTCTCCTCTGTACATGGAATTCTCCAGGCTAGAATACTGGAATGGGTTGCCATTCCCTTCTCTAGGGGATATTCCTGACCCAGGGATCAAACCTGGGTCTCCCACACTTCAGGAAGACTCTTTACCAACTGAGCCCCCAGGAAAGCCATGGGAAATAATAGGAACTAAATAAAATAACTGTGGGTGAAAATCACTTTGGAATGGGTGACTAGTGAAGGCCTTCCCTGTAAGGGTGACATTTAAATTAAAACGATTTCAAAATAAGCTCTGCAAAGAGTTTGAAGGAAGATCATTCCAGCAAATGCAAAGTCCCTGGGGCAGAGAGAACTTGATGGGCTCCAAGTACTAACAGAAGGTCAGTGTGGCTGAAGGGATTGGTTTGTGTCAGATTGGAGAGGAATGCAAATTCCAGATCATGAAAAGCCTTGGAAATCAAGACAATAAGCTCTTGAACTATGAAGAACCTGTGAAAAAATTTAAGTATATAATGACATGGTTTGATTTACATTTTATAAAGCTCATGATGACTGTTGTGTGGAGAAGGGATTACAGTGGGGCAAGAATGGAAGCAGGGAGACCAACTTTGAGGCTATTACCAAGTTAGGCAAGAGATGACTATAGCTAGGGCCAGAGGGTAGGCAGTAGTGATGAAAAGAAGCAGATAGACTAAAGCTATCTACAGAACTGGCAGAATTCACTGAGAAATTGGATGGAAAGAAAAGGAAGACTCAAGGATGACCCCTAGGGTTTTGGCTGAGCAAATAAGTGGATGGAAGTGCTTTTTACTAAGATGGAGAAGACTGAGAAAGGGGCAATTTGAGAAAATGTCTCAATAGATCTATTTTAGAAATGTTGAGACTCAGTATGAGCTGTATAAAGAAATCTGTGTTTGGACAAATTACCTTGCCTCTGGTGAGAGATCTATCCAACTGGCCCAGCTCATCTTTTCGAGTCTTGTCACACTAGATCATGCATTGTCTAGCTTATGGTTTGATTTGCTTGCCTTAAGTATTTCTACCATTCCAATCAGTGGAGGCCATGGAAGAATGTAGGTTCATGCAATCCAATTCGTAGGTCTGGAAAATACGGCCATACACAGGGATAATAATGTTGGCTTACTTTACTTCACAGGAATATTGTGAGAGTTAAATGGGGGATTCGGTAGGTAAAAGCACTTTGTAAACTCTGAAGTGGTCACAAACATAATGAATGTAAAGGACTTTGAAAGCTGTTTAATTTACCAAAGCTACACATTTATACCAATTTTACTACATCAGTTGAGAAATTATAATAAACTTTTATTTAACCAGACTGGTTGTTGCCAGATGCCCACAAAAATGCAGCAAAAACTCACATACTTTTGTGTTAAACATAATTTAACACAAAGGCTAAATTGGTTCCATAAAACTCTGAATAACAACTTGTGAAGAATTACTTCCTATTCATTGAGGAGTAAGTCACCTCTAACACACTTGCCAGCAACGGCCTGCAGCCTGGTGTTGGGTTGGTACAAGGCCCACTTGTTGTTGGTACTGTAGCGTCCTGGCAAAAGTGAGAGCAATTGCTTAAAATAAATTGTTCTACCACTTGTCCCTCCCTTTCAATTCACTATCCTGGAACTCAGCCTTCCTGGCTGCTCATCTGCAGCCTGAATTCCCTTAGGTCCAATCCTCTTTCTAGGGCCAGTTTCACAGGCATGTGACCTATGCCATTGTGCATGGCCCTGTCCGTGCCCAAAAGCACCTCACACTTGGTTTATTTCTCTGCTGTCTCTGTTTTAAAATTTTTAATTTTGTCTCCAGACCTGTGTTCCATCCATGATGTCTGATGGGACAACAAAGCCTGTGTCTGAGCAGAGAGGGTATGTGCAGCGTTAGTCTCCTTCTTCCTAGCTGTCCCATTTGCAGTCAGGGTTCACAGTGTCCATGGGCACAGGACTCTGGCACACTCACGATGCAGGAGAGGGAGTTCAGTTCAGCTCAAAGCAGGTATAAGGTAAGCATGTTACAACCAGGAATGAGTAGTGGAGGTTGTGCAAGGAGGTAACTGCCTCCCAAATCACACTTTCTGTTCAAAAGAGAATGTTTCATACACAAGAAGAGGCAATAGTGTTCTAAGAAACAAAACAACCTGGGAAGCCTGTCACATCTTCTCCTGCTCGTATTACCCTTCTGCGTCAACCACTTAGGTTGAAAATGATGGCATAGAGGGACAGGGAAAGATGGGGCAACCCAAGGCTCCTTTTCCTTTCAGTCTTTACTCATCAGTAAGATGAAGGTAAGGCATACTGGTAGAATATATCAAGAAGCAAAACACAGACTCAAAGAATGAACTCATGGTTACCGGGAAGAAGGATGGGGGATAGAAATTGGGAGTTTGGGATGGTCAGATACATTCTGCTATATTTAAAATGGATAACCAACAAGGACATATTGTATAGCACATAAAACTCTGCTCAATGTGATGTGGTAACCTGGATAGGAGGGGTGTTTGGGGAAGAATGGATACATGTATATATATGGTCGGATCTCTTTGCTGTACATAAGAAACCATCACAACATTGTTAACTAGCTATGCTATGCTGTGTGCTAAGTCGCTTCAGTCGTGTCTGACTCTTTGTGACCGCATGGTCTGTAGCCTGCCAGGCTCCGCTGTCCATGGGATTCTCCAGGCAAGAATAGTGGAGTGGGTTGCCGTTCCCTCCTCCAGGGGATCTTCCCGACCCAGGGATCGAAACCATGTCTCTTGCGTGTCCCGCTTTGAAGGTGGATTCTTTACTGCAGAGTTAGCAGGATCCAGTCCCTCTAGGTCATCACAGAGTGTCAGGCTGGGCTCCCTGTGTTATGTAGCAACTTCTAGCCAGCTATCTGTTTTACAAGGTTTATTCCTATTAGGAAGCCTGCCTGTCTGTGATAGAAACCATATTCCTACAACAAGCACATTCTCTCTTATGATATTTAAGACAGTATTAAATTTTGGTACTGTTCATGGGGTTCTCAAGGCAAGAATACTGAAGCGGTTTGCCATTCCCTTCTCCAGTGGATCACATTTTGTCAGAACTTTCCACCATGACCCATCCATCTTGGGTTGGCCCTACATGGCATGGCTCATAGTTTCATTGAGTTAGACAAGGCTGTGCTCATGGCATCTGGTCCCATCACTTCACGGCAAATAGATGGGGAAACAGTGGAAACACTGACAGACTTTATTTTGGGGGGCTCCAAAATCACTGCAGATGGTGACTGAAGCCATGAAATTAAAAGACACTTGCTCCTTGGAAGAAAAGTTATGACTAACCTAGACAGTATATTAAAAAGCAGAGACACTACTTTGCTAACAAAGGTCCATCTAGTCAAAGCTATGGTTTTTCCAGGAGTCATGTATGGATGTGAGAATTGGACTATAAAGAAAGCTGAGTGCAGGAGAATTGAAGCTTTTGAACTGAGGTGTTGGAGAAGACTCTTGAGAGTCCCTTGGGCAGCAAGGAGATCCAACCAGTCCATCCTTTAGGAAGTCAGTCCTGAATATTCATCGGAAGGACTGATGCTGAAGTTGAAGCTTCAATACTTTGGTCACCTGATGTGAAGAGCTGGCTCATTTGAAAAGACCCTGGTGCTGCAAAAGATTGAAGATGGGAGGAGAAGGGGGTGATAGAGGATGAGATGGTTGGATGGCATCACCGACTCAATGGATATGAGTTTGAGTAAACTCCGGGAGTTGATGATGGACAGGGAGGCTTGGGTGGCTGCAGTCCATGGGATCGCAGAGTTGGACATGACTGAGTGACTGAACTGAACTGAAATTTTGGTAATTCTTTAAAATATTGAGGTAATTTCCTTTGAAAATATAGCAAAATATGAATTGAATTCTATCACTTAAAATAAAGGTAGTATGAGTTCTGATCCACCTTACCCATTTGTCTTATTTCTTATTTTGTTCAGAACCCAGGAGGGGAAGAGGGAGTATTATTTATTGTGCATCTTGAATTCCAACTGCATCAGTATCGTTACCTCTAATATTGGTGACTTCAGGAAACTAGTTGATGAGATAGGATTAGTTGCCTTCATTTTCATTTCCATTTTCATGTTCTTTTTATATCTTTTGTAGTTGGTATAATGGCTTAAGCTTACTACAGTTTTTACAATGCTCCCAAGGAGAAAAAAAAAGAAGTAAGTGAAGCTTTGAAACTTGCCATAGGGTAGACAGACCAGGGCCTGTGACTGGCCTTCTGAGAGGCAAAGCTAGGCTTGTACATTCCTGTCCCAACCTTCGTAAGAATGAGGAGACAGGAAAGAGCAAATTGATTCCATGAACTCTATCAGTCTCAGTCAGGTTCAGCCACTGTCTAGATGTGGAGAGAAAGTTCTGTACAGAATTTATACTGAAAATTGAAGGTCCAAGGCTAGAACGATCATTATCTTGGCTTAAACTTGCTCTTTGGCAAAGTCAAGCTTATCAAGCTTCCCTAAGCTGTTTTCTAAGATCTATTATGAAAAGTAACCCGAATTCCAGCCTCATTCACCTCCCACACACAAAAAGCTACAATCACCTAATTCTATCACTTTTTAAAGACAGTCTCTATCAGTAAACATGGAAATGAGAACAAATTTCACAATTACCCTCTTTCATCTTATTAAATCAAATTCTGAAACAAAACTAATTAGGGTCAAAAAAAAAAAAAGCACACACAAAAACCTTTCTATCTAAAATTTTCACAACCAACTTTTCTTTGGCAGAGAAAGCCCTATAAAGACTAATGAGCTCCAGATAGTTTTGGGGGTGGTCAGCGGTGCTCCATAGATTCTATAATGTCCCACCTTGGATTTCCTCTTTTACTGATGTCCAAAATAGACCCATTCATCTATTTTTAAACTTTCTAAAATTAGCAAGAGAAAAACAGAGTAGCAAGCCGGAGCCATAGGCTACTTCATTACCTGTTATTAGCCCGACAAAATAAGTGACTTTCCATTAAACAGCAGTGACAGCATGGGAGCAAGGTTTAAAGGTCAGCAGCTCCTATGATACATATCCCTAAATGTAGTTCTCTGGGGATTGTTGGAATTAACTGCTGACAAGCTAATTGCTCTTATTCCCTAATTAACCAAGTCTTGCTTCATCAGTAGCTTGTCGCAATTGGACAACATTTTCAAGGATCTAAAGATCTACCCAATAATAATTAGTAAACAACTGAAATGAAACCAGCCTCCACTTGTTGACAAGATTAATTGAATAATTATTGTTTCATTGGGGAGAAAAAGAGCAAGGAAATGGAGCTAGGGAAACCGAGCCAGTCATTCCTTGGGCACAATTTCCTTGGAAACACATGAAGCCTTTCTATTAAGAAGAGCTGCTGAATGTGATCTATTCAAAGAATCCCAACATGGAATGCAATATTGAATTTGTTATGATTTATTGGGTTTTAACTATTTTTTTAATAAAGGGTACTTTTTCACATATACACTTAACATCTGTATATATCGTTTAAAATACTAACCATATGGGTTTTAAACAGGCATCTAACAGATGCTCTACACAAATATAACTTTGCAAAAACTAATTGACATAGTGAAGCAAATTGTACCCTGAAACAACTTTTGGCAAATATCTTAGAACAATGTGTTTGGTTTAGTTTGACTTAATAGCTGTGATCTTTGAAATTGTTCAACTGATTCTTGAGTGCAACTGAGTGCAAAAAACAAAAATTTACAGCAAACTTCCATGAAAATTCTTTTTTGTGTGTGTGGCATAATTAAGCACTCATGGATTTTGAAGTTTGAAAATTGGTCACTGTAGATGGTCTGTGATTTCTTTGTACTTGAGCTGTCTTTTTTCTTGTCAAAAATGATCTCAAGAACACAACTCAAACTGTCACTTAAAAAAAGAAAGAGTCCTGGCTGCCTCAGACATGATAGTTCCCTCTGGAGGCCTGATAGACTGTTAGTAAAAACCCATTTTAAGAGGTCTGGAAATTTGCCGACCCCTATATCAGTAGGAAATAAGATCTCCCAGATGACGATGGGGATGTCTACCTGTCTTATTACAGGAGAAAGAGGAACTTCTAACACTTTCTCCCCAAATGGGCTGACATTACTGGGCAAGCTTGAAAGCTGAGGGAAATTCTGGGCAGGGAATCTAGAATTTGGGTACTCAGCCACCTCTGTGTGACAACTTTAAACTGGCATTTACCTTATCCCAACAAATTATATCAAAGCAAGGAAATGGTGACAGTATGAATCTGAATAGTAGCTGCACGCATTTAATAACTGGTCCATTTAATAACTAGTAGTGCTGAGGACCATATGGGCTTTATTGCACTGAATCCATATAAGGACCCTTCAGGTTTTCTCTTATTCCCAGTTTATAAATGAGGACACTGGGACTTCCCTGGCAGTCTAGTGGTTAAGACTCTACACTTCTGATGCAGGGGGTGCAGGTTTGAACCCTGGTTGGGGAACTAAGGTCCCACATGTCACAAAGTGCAGCCAAAAAAAATGAGGACACCGAGGTCAGAAAAGGCAGGTGTCTTTTAGAAAGCCACACAGCAGAAATTGTTTGGTGAGAACACCGGCCAATAGATGCTCTACAAGAATCAAAGTTATATAGAATATAGATGATTATACAGATCTGTATACTTATATATCTAGTATATCTATATAGTTATATACATATAGATTCTGTTGATCCAGAATCAGACAGTACCTTTTGTGGAGAAGAAAAGAAGATCAGTGTGGGAGAAGATATAAATTAGAGGTTTAGAATTAGCAGATACAAACTATGATATATAAAACAGACGAATGACAAGTCCTACTGTATAAGGATTGATGTTTTTGAACTCTGGTGCTGGAGAAGACTCCTGAGAGTCCCTTAGACAGAAAGGAGATAGAAACAGTCCATTCTAAAGGAAATCAACCCTGAATATTCACTGGAAAGACTGACTCTGAAGCTGAAGCTCCAGTACTCTGGGCACGTAATGCAAAGAGCCGACTCATTGGAAAAGACCCTGATGCTGTGAAAGATTGAGGGCAGGAGGAGGGGGAGGAGAGGATGAGTTGGTTGGATGGTATCATTGGCTCAATGCACATGAGTTTGAGCAAACTCAGGGACATGGCAAAGGACAGGGAAACCTGGTGTGCTGCGGTTCATGGGGTCACAAAGAATACAACTGAGCAACTAAATACCACCAACTGCAGAGGACAGGCAACTATATCCAACGTCTTGTAGTAACCTATGATGGAAAAGTATTACAAAGAATATATACACGTATAACTAGATCACTTTGTTGCACACCAGAACAACACAACATTGAAAGTCAACTATATTTCAGTTTTAGAATATCAGTTCATCTGGACGAGTGAATTGCAAGTCACATTTCAGTGAGAAGCTGCATCGGTCATGGGGCTAGGGCTTGAATTTGTGCTATGAACTGAAAAACCGCTATGGATATCTCTTCTTTGTTTATACTCAACTCCATCCTTGGAAGAGCCTCTCTGGCTTCCACATTAGAAGCAGCAATGGCAGCAGTTTAAGGCAGCCTCATAGACTAGGACTAGAAGCTGAATTTTGGTAGACAGGGGCCCAGCTGTTAGGGCAAAATTCAAAAGGAGTGAAGGACAGGAAAAAAAAAAAAGAAAGAAAGAAACTATAGCTGGCAGGAAAGTCCATGTGCTGGAGAGGAAAGAACAGTAGGCTGGGAATCGGGAACCCTGGGTTCATCCTGGCCTTGTGTGTGTGCATGCTCAGATGCTTCAGTTGTGTCTGACTCTTTGCCACCCTATGGACTGTGGCCCACCAGGCTCCTAAGACCATGGGATTCTCCAGGCAAGAATACTCGAGTGGGTTGCCATGCCCGCCTGCAGGGCCTCTTCCTGACCTAGGGATGGAACCTACGTCTCCCATGGCATCCTGCATTGCAGGCGGGTTCTTTACTGCTGAGCCACCAGGGAAGCCCCGTCCTTGCCTTGCACCCTGACTAACGCTGGGGAAATCATTTCAGAGCCATGTTATTCTCAGCCCAGGTGGAAGGAGACCATCCTCTCTCAGTAGCTGATTTTAGTCAACACAAATATGGGAGGGTATGACGGGCGTTTAGCTGAGGAAGTCAAAGGACTACGACACGGAGGTAAATCCTACACAGTAGAGACTGTTTCTGCCCCCAGATGGCAGTAACACCTTCACTGCGAAACACTGAATCCAGCCTGCAGGTTCTCCACGTTTCCAGGGATGGAGTGGCATTTACCTCTGGGAATCCTTATTCAGAAGGGCAGGCCAGTGCCGCAGGTGGGCGGCTGGCAGTGCTATGCTCCATAACCAGAGCACATCCGGGGGCTCAGTTTTACATCTTGGGTTTCAGGGTTAGCCTTCATTTGAGGGGGCTTCCCAGCTGGCACTAGTGGTTAAGAATCCATCTGCCCATGCAGGAGACATAGGAGACGTGGCTTCGATCCTTGCATCGGGAAGAGCCCCTGGAGGAGAGCATGGCAACCCACTCCAGTATTCTTGCTTGGAGAATCCCTTGGACAAAGGAGCCTGTTGGGCTACCGTCCATGGGGTTGCAAAGAGTCGGACACGACTGAAACGACTTAGCATGCACGCACTTCATTTGCAGAAAAGTGAAAGTGAAGTCGCTCAGTCGTGTCCAACTCTTTGCGACCCCAGGGACTGTAGCCTATCAGGCTCCTCTGTCCAAGGGATTTTCCAGGCAAGAGTGCTGGAGTGGATTGCCATTTCCTTCTCCAGGGGATCTTCCTGACCCAGGAATCGAACCCGGGTCTCCCTCATTGCAGGCAGATGCTTTACCGTCTGAGCCACCAGGACACTCTTATTTTAAAAAATAGTTTGAAAATCAGTGGATTAGAAGACCATTAAGCTCCATTCTGTTGTGGGTATTTGTGAGTAGAGAAAAATGGAGGCTGAAAGTGAGAAAGAGGAGTTCTAATGGGAAAAGGAGTCACCCTGGTAAGATCGAGGAGAGCAAATCAGCAGGCCCAGCTGCACACTGAGTCTGTGATTGGCCCACACCCCCTGGGTCACAGCTGTAGAGGGTCTGACATCATTCTTTCAAATGCAGATATAATCTCACTGGATTAGTGGCTGGAACTGGAAGATTCTCCCTCAGGCTCCTCTTGTAATAGGATTCAGAGAAATTCTTGTTTATAAGTGTACTTCTCTTACAAAAAGTTTTATGCAACTCAAAAGTTAAAAGTCGAAATTCATGTCCAATGCAATGTAGGAGCTTGCAGTAATTCTGCCCTGGAAAGTGGAAAATCTTTCTTTAATCCTGCTAAACTGGTTTATCTATTTATTAATACATTAAGCTTCCTTAAAGTGATGGATGGCCATGTTACTTAGGGAAGCGCACACACTGCTGGGTTGCCCTTCAGATAGTTCATTCCAAACAGACTGCCTTAAGGGAGAAATGTCTTTTATTTTTCCTCGGAAACACTTCAGAACAAAGAATTAAATAAACGAAGAGTGGTCTTGAAAATGGCTAAATATAAGAAATGAGTGGAAATTTTTAATTATCTACTAAACAGTTCCTTCCTTCCTTCCTTCATCTCTCTCTTTCCTTCTTTGTTGCCATAACTCTTCTCAGAAACAGGGTGTGAATGATCAAAATATCACATAAAATTGACTTCTCGCAGCTCTCCAGCAGCATGAGGAAACTAATTCCATTTAGAGGCTGCTGGTTATACTAGCAATCATTGTAAGTGAAAGTTTAAAAGGACCCACTGTACTGAATAATGTAAATAAAGAAAGAGACATGAACAGACAAGGCTCATCTATGCAAGCACAGGAAAGGATTAAGGGTTCTCCACAGAGCACTCTGAACATGGTACTCTGGGAGGAACTGTAGGTCAAAGGAGGTATAATATGCTGTCCCTGTTTATGATCCTGCTGGGAAACAAGCTATAGTCAGTCACATAGGGAGATAAGAACCACAGAGACGGGATAGATCATTCATACATTTATCATATACCTACTATGGGCAGTATGATGTGCTTGGGAGTATGAAGTGGTACCGGGAAGCCCAGGTGGTGCAGTGGTAAAGAATCCGTCTGCAGTGCAACAAATGTGAATTTGGGAATATCTCCTGGAGCAGAAAATGGCACCCCATTCCAGTGTTCTTGCCTGGGAAATCCCATGGACAGAGGAGCTGGGTAGGCTACAGTCCATGCGGTTGCGAAGAGTGGGACACGACTGAGCACACACGCATTCATTTCATGGAGTAGTAGTAACAATGTGACTTCGAGGCACCCGTGGCAGACTTTGAGTCTGGTCCTGCTACATGGGTGAGGATGTAGCTGCACCTCAGAGAGCAAGCTGCAGATGAGGAAAGAGGCCGTTACATGGGTGCTGGGTTCTGTTCCCTTGCTTCTATCTGGAAGTTCCTTCTAATACTCACATCCTTCCTCGATTGTACCTTTGTTGATGCAACCAGACAAGAGGTGCATGCGGGAGAGAGACCAAGTTCCAAGTGTCTGGAATGACTCCTTCACGTCCCACAGGTTCCCAAGACTTTCACAGGGAGGGAACATCGAGGGTCACACAACACTCCGCATTGCCAAGCCTGCCCCGTCGGTCCTATTGTCCGTTCTCAGCTCCGGACAAACTCAAGTGCTTTTGGCTGCTGAGCTAACTGTACTGTGGCCACCGCAGAAGCATGTGTTAGAGCCTGCTGGATTCTCTCTGATTGCCTCATCAACTACCCCATTGTTTGAGGCTCTCGGGACCTAACATGGGTGCTGTGAGGAGCTGAATTTTGCATTAATATTCTTGTTCTTTATACAAAGACCAGAGAGGCACATATAGCCCTCTGTCCTGGAAAGACTTTGAAATAAGGCAGAGTCAATAGTTAGGTTTTCAGGGAAACCCACACAGTATAATATCCCCAGGCTCCC
This sequence comes from Redunca redunca, assembly GCA_006410935.1. Lineage (NCBI taxonomy): Eukaryota > Metazoa > Chordata > Mammalia > Artiodactyla > Bovidae > Redunca > Redunca redunca. The sequence continues at coordinate 264,142 of SJYQ01002385.1, read as the reverse complement.
AGGAGGGCAATCTCATGTATCAGCTCAGTGCCCATTATTCTGTGTTCCATCATTAGAGCTTTTCCCATTTAACTTAAGCCTCTATTCTTGGTCAAAATGAAGGTTTAGGAAGTGGTTACAATTCTTACAAAAAGAAATAACACATGAAATCTTGACTTTCCTATGAGACTGTATCAGTCATTTATACCTTCAGTTCAGTTCAGTTCATTTCAGTCGCTCAGTCATGCCCGACTCTTTGCCACCCCATGAATCGCAGCACGCCAGGCCTCCCTGTCAATCACCATCTCCCAGAGTTCACTCAGACTGATGTCCATCGAGTCGGTGATGCCATCCAGCCATCTCATCCTCTGTCGTCCCCTTCTCCTCCTGCCCCCAATCCCTCCCAGCATCAGAGTCTTTTCCAATGAGTCAACTCTTCGCATGAGGTGGCCAAAGTACTGGAGTTTCAGCTTTAGCATCATTCCTTCCAAAGAAATCCCAGGGCTGATCTCCTTCAGAATGGACTGGTTGGATCTCCTTGCAGTCCAAGGGACTCTCAAGAGTCTTCTCCAACACCACAGTTCAAAAGCATCAATTCTTCAGTGCTCAGCTTTCTTCACAGTCCAACTGTCACATCCATACATGACTTAGCAAGAACTATTTATCCTTTCTCTTAGAGCAGGTGTCCCCTTCTCTCTCTCTCTCTCTCTCTATCACACACACACACACACACACTTTAGTTTGGCTAATGGGTGGCTCACAGCTTGGTTACCAACTCTTTTCACCACCACCTTCTCCTCCTGAATCCAAATGAGATATTCCCTGTGTATTCATTCTGTCAGGGCAGGAGGGACAAAGCAAAAATGCAAAATGCACAGGATGGCCTTGGCCTGAGAGAGAAGTTGAAGTTACCTTGGTACTTTGACAGCTGCAGAATATGTCTGCTGGTTCCTAAGATGCTGAGTGATGTGGGAACCACAAAGAGAAGTCTAAAGATAGCTGCTGTTGTTCAGTTGCTCAGTTTGCAACCCCAGGGGACTGCAGCACACCAGGCTTCCCTGTCCATCACCATCTACCAGGGGTTGCTCAAACTCATGTCCATTGAGCCTGTGACACCATCCCACCATCTCGCCCTCTGTTGTCTCCTTCTCCTCCTGTCTTCTAGCTTTCCCAGCATCAGGGTCTTTTCCAATGAGTTGCTCTTTGCATCAGGTAGCAAAAGTATTGGAGTTTCAGCAACAGTCCTTCCAATGAATATTCAGGACTGATTTCCTTTAGGATTGACTGGTTTGATTTCCTTGCAGTCCAAGGGACTTTCAAGAGTCTTCTCCAACACCACAGTTCAAAAGCATCAATTCCGTGGCACTCAGCCTTCTTTATGGTCCAACTTTCATGTCCATACATGACTACTGGAAAAGCCATAGCTTTGACAATATAGACCATTGTTGACAAAGTTATGTCTCTGCTTTTTAATATGCTGTCTATGTTTGCCATAGCTTTTCTTTCAAGGAGCAAATGTTTTTTAATTTCATGGCGGCAGTCAGCATCTGCAGTGATTTTGGAGTCCAAGAAAATAAAGTCTGTCACTGTTACCATTGCTTCCCTATCTATTTGCCATGAAGTGATGGGACCGGATGCCATGATCTTGGATTTTTGAATGTTGAGTTTTAAGCTAACTTTTTCAGTCTCCTCTTTCACTTTCATCAAGAGGCTCTTTAGTTCCTCTTCACTTTCTGCCATAAGGGTGGTGTCATCTGCATATCTGAGGTTATTGATATTTCTCCTGGCAATCTTGATTCCAGCTCTGCTTCATCCAGTCTGGCATTTCTCATGATGTACTCTTCACAGAAGTTAAATAAGCAGGTTGACAATATACAGCCTTGACGTACTCCTTTCCCAATTTTGAAACAGTCCGTTGTTCTATATCTGGTTCTAATTGTTGCTTCTTGACCTGCATACAGGTTTCTCAGGAGGCAGGTATGGTGGGTCTGGTATTCCCATCTCTTTAGGAATTTTCCAGTTTGATCTGATCCATACAATCAAAGGTTTTAGTGAAGCAGAAGTAGATGTTTTTCTGGAATTCTCTTGCTTTTTCTATGATCCAATGGATGTTGGCAATTTGATCTCTGATTCCTCTGCCTTTTCTAAACCAAGCTTATACACCTGGAATTTCTTGGTTCACCTACTGTTGAAGCCTGGCATGGAAGATTTTGAGCATGACATTGCTAGCATGTAAAATGAGTACAACAGTGCAGTAGTTTGAACATTCTTTGACATTGCCCTTCTTTTGGATTGGAATGAAAACTGACCTTTTCCAGTCCTGTGGCCACTACTGAGTTTTCCAAATTTGCTGATTTACTGAGTTCAGCACTTTAACAGCATCATCTTTCGGGATTTGTTTGTGGATTCCAAATGGATTCCCTAATGGATTCCCCAAATGTATTCCCCTAAGGACTGGGGACTCCAAATGGATACTTTGACTTTTACAGTGTTTTCCAAGATATACTTTGTGTGACACTGTTCAGAAAATTGTATTTCTGTTGATAATTGTGGGGAAATATTTGTAAAAACATAACAGTGAAATTGATTAGTTTTAATGGCATATGAACGCCCATGTCCCTGGGAGCCTGTTCTCTCAGCAGGAATACAGTTGAAACATAGGGCAGGTTCCCAAAAGACTGCTAGACAGTGCTAGAAATCACAACAGAAGGTAGACAGATCAGACAGCGTGTATTAATGGCTAATTTTGCCTCTCAACACATACACACACATACATTTTTACCTATCGAGTTAATTTACCAATAACACCTTAGTTAGATTTTGCTTTTTCATCAGATCCTGCTGCAAATGCTTGCTGGGTCCCCAGAACCTATGTAAGCCCCATTAGCTGCCTTTCCATGGGTTCCACACAGCAGGTCAATCTATTATTTATTAGCGTCATTCAACCTTACAAGAACTGATGCTTTTGAACTGTGGTGTTGGAGAAGACTCTTGAGAGTCCCTTGGACTGCAAGGAGATCCAACCAGTCCATTCTGAAGGAGATCAGCCCTGGGATTTCTTTATTTCTTTGGAAGGAATGATGCTAAAGCTGAAACTCCAGTACTTTGGCCACCTGATGCAAAGTGTTGACTCATTGGAAAAGACTCTGATGCTGGGAGGGATTGGGGGCAGGAAGAGAAGCGGATGACAGAGGATGAGATGGCTGGATGGCATCACCGACTTGATGGAGTGAGTCTGAGTGAACTCTGGAAGTTGGTGATGGACAGGGAGGCCTGGTGTGCTGCGATTCATGGGGTTGCAAAGAGTTGGACACGACTGAGCGACTGAACTGAACTGAACCTTACAAGAAGATCTCTTGCTACATGGGCAGATACTCTAAATGCTGATTTCAGATCAAGGCCTGCTGCTCTGTTAGCGTTTTCTCTCCATTTACCTGAATGCAGAACCCCATAAATGAATGGAAATGCAAACAGACCTCAAATCCAGTAGATGAAATGACTGCTTCACAACTTTCATTTGCACAGAGTTGAAAAAGAGAGTGAAAGTGGGCTCTCAGTGAAGAAAGGTTCATGTATTACAAAAGATGCTTTTGCTATAATAGAAGGAACAACCTGGATTGACACAAGCAGATGTCCTCATTAATTTTTTTCTTAAAATTCACCTTTATCATCTGGAAGAGAGCAGCATGCACTTGGTTATGCCATGTTTTCCAATTGATTTTATTTAATAGCGTTTAAACAGATTTTTAAAAAACCCAAAAACTTGTCATGGCTTCTTGACTTATTTGCATGGTAACCACTCTTTGATGGAAATTATAATTGGGTAACTATGAATTCTAATAACTTGAGCTCACTTGATTCTAATAACTTGAGCTGAGATGTTGATGATGCACATTCTTGTTTGAATCTGTTTCCCTCCATCCAGATCAACTTAACTTGTTGCTGAAGGGCCCTGGGGTAGGAGGATGGGTAGTGCGGATTAGGGAGGTGAGGAGGGGCTGGGGAATGAGGAAGGCAGAAGCCTTCAGCATTTTCCTTATTCTAGCATCTCAAAGTGGAAGGAGGCATGGCTGGTTTAGGAGGGCTAGTTCACTGCTTCCTAATAAGCGTAGAATGTGGGTACTTGATGGTTGGGCTTCCCTGGTGGTTCAGCGGTAAAGACTCTGCCTGTAATGCAGGAGACATGGGTTCAGTCCTTGGAAGATCCCCTGGAGAAGGAAATGTAACCCACTGCAATATTCTTGCCTGGAGAATCCCATGGACAGAGGAGCCTGGCGGGCTACAGTTTATGGGGTCACAAAGAGTCAGACATGACTTAGTGACTAAATGACAACAACTTGACGCTTCTTTATTCTGGCCAATTTAAGGGCAAAAACATGAGGTCATCTTTTCATGTTCCAAAATTATCTGGGAATCTCCTCATTTCTCTATTTTAAAAATAGCATTAAGTATACTTGCTCCTGAGAGCTTTGCTAGAAATTGCCTTTAACAGATTTTGCTATGGTGCTTTTTATGAGAGAGAGGCTTATTCTTGGTTCTCTTTTTCAACTTTCTTCTATAGTTAAGCTATCAGTTTATTAATGTCCTTCATCTTCTTTAAAGTTTTTCTTGAACTACAAGTCACATATGGAGTAGTGCAAAGATCTTAAGCATACAGGGTGATGATTTTTACATATGTATAAACATATGGAAGCACCACAGAAAACAAGAACCAGATATTTCCAGCACCCCAGTAGGCTTCCTCATTCCTCTCCCAGGGTAGCCATTATTCTAATTGCTATCTTATATATCACTTTTGTATATATGATAGGACAAGATGAAGAGGACTTAGAGAGGGGTAAAGGGGGATGAAGTATGTTCCCATCTATCTAAATCCATAATGCAAGGGCTAAGACCACGGACCACGATCCTGGAATGGAGGATGTGTACTGGAGAAAATAATGTTAGTCTGGAGCTAAACAAAGTACTAAATCTCTGTACAACCTAGGTGGAAACTGGAGGAAAGGAAGAGGAAAAAAACATTTTAAATATGGGAAAATACTCATTTGTGAAGGGGAAAAGAATGTTGAAAGAAAATGTGATCTAAAGAGCATTTCTTTAAAGGAAAGAGTAAAGAAATGAAAGACCAAAGCCTTGTTGGAGAGAAAACAGTTGGTATCCACTTTTTGTGTGTTAGTTGAATAAAATGTGCTTGCTTATGACCTCCAGGAAAGAGAAAGTGAATACCAATGGATTGGAAAATTAATACAATGGCATTTTTAAATAACAGGAGATTGTGAATGGAAGGAATAATTAAACAACAGAAAAATACCAAAGACCACAAATAGTATAAAAAAATAAAATGAAATGAAATAAAAAATATGAGCATTATGTAAGTAGACTGAATTCTCCATTTAAAGGCAGACTAATTGGATGTGCTATTTACAAAAAACATCCCAAAAAAGTGACAGAGTTCTGGTCCTCGTCAAGATGGAGTAAGCTTACCACGTTTTATCTCTTCCACTGATTCCAACTGAAAATCTGCATAGACTGCAGAAAGCAATGAAGCATCTATCTGAAGAATCTGAGAAGTATGTAATAGCAGGCATATGCAAGGAAAGTGACAAATGACCCGTAAGGTTGAGTTTCCTGATTTTTTTCCCCCTCAATAAAACATTAACAAATAAAATCCAGCAACAAAGAAAAAGGATGTCACAATCAAATGAGATTTATCTTGGTAAGGAGAGGCTAGTTCAACGTTTCACAATCAATCACCGTAATTCACCATATTAAGATATGAAAGAAATTAAACTGCATCATCATCTCAATAGATACAAAAAAAGCTTTTGACAAAACTGAAGATCCATTCATGTTAAAAAGAAAAAGAAAAAAACTCTCAACAAAATGAGAATAGAAGGAAATGTCCTTAACCTCATAATGAGCAAGATATAAGTTTGTTAAAATTCATCCAAAAAGAAATGGGAAATTTTAATGGAACAATTACATTAGAAGAAATTGAGAAGGTGACCGAATAGCACCCATTGACAAGATAATGGTTAAATTACACTTAATCTTCCTAAGTTATTTAAAGGATACTAGACCAGTATTTCTCAGGACTTCCCTGGTGGCTCAGATGGTAAAGCATCTGTCTACAATTCGGGAAACCCGGGTTCAAGCCCTGGATTGGGAAGATCCCCTGGAGAAGGAAATGGCAATCTACTCCAGTACTATTGCCTGGAAAATCCCATGGACAGAGGAGCCTGGTAGGCTACAGTCTATGGGATCACAAAGAGTCAGTCACGATTGAGTGACTTCACTTTAAAAACTCACTAGAACTACCTGTGGAACTGTTTTTTAAAAATTTAATTTAATTAAAAATATTGTTTTCTGGTGAGTCCCAGACTACCTGAATCAGAATTTCGAGGAGCTAGGCCTGAACATTATTACTTCTCTAATATTAAAAAGCAGAGACATCACTTTGCCGACAAATGTTCATATATTTGTATTTCATATATATGGTTTTTCCAGTAGTCATGTATGGATGTGAGAACTGGACCATAAAGAAGGCTGAGCACTGAAGAACTGATGCTTTCAAACTGCGGTGCTAGAAAAGACTCTTGAGAGTCCCTTGGACAGCAAGGAGATCAAATCAGTCAATTCTAAAGGAAATCAACACTGAATATTCACTGGAAGGACTGATGCTGAAGCTCCAATACTTTGGCCACCTGATGTCAAGAGCTGACTCATTGGAAAAAGACCCTGATGCTGGGAAAGATCGAAGGCAAAAGGAGAAAGAGGAAGCAGAAGATGAAATGGTTAGACAGCATCACCAACTCAATGGATGTGAATTTGAGAAAACTCTAGGAAATAGTGGAGGATAGAGGAGCCTGGTGTGCTACAGTCTAGGGGGTTGCAAAGAGTTGGGGACACAACTTAGCATTTGAGCAACACAAAGCTCCCCAGGTAATTCTAACATGCAAACTAGGTTTGCCAATCACTGTTCCAGTCTACTGACAAAGATGACAAATATAGTCCCCAAATCATTTTATAAAACTGCTATAATTTAATACCTCAAACCATTAAAGAAAGCTAGAGATCAATTGTCTATGATATAGAATAAAAAATTAAAATTAAATATTTAAAATATTGAGATATAGAATCCAATAGTATATCAAAAGATTACGTTGTTGGTGTAATGAACTGNACGACAGAGGATGAGATGGCTGGATGGCATCACTGACTCGATGGACGTGAGTCTGAGTGAACTCCGGGAGATGGTGATGGACAGGGAGGCCTGGCGTGCTGCGATTCATGGGGTCGCAAAGAGTCGGACACGACTGAGCGACTGAACTGACTGAACTGAACTGTCATCACTACTATCCAATATTGTCTTGCATATTCTGTAGCAGTATTACTCAATCTTTGCTGTGTACATGAGTCACCAAAAGTGAAAATGAAAGTTGCTCAGTTGTGTCCGACTCTGTGATCTCATGGACTGCACAGTCCATGGACTCTCCAGGCCAGAATACTGGAGTGGGCAGCCTTTCCCTTCTCCAGGGGATCTTCCCAACCCAGGGATTCAACCCAGTTCTCCCATGTTGCAGGCGGATTCTTTACCAGCTGAGACACCAGGGAAGCCCAAGAATACTGGAGTGGGTAGACTATTCCTTCTCCAGGGGATTTTTGTAACCCAGGAATCAAACCAGGGTCTCCTGCATTGGAGGCAGATTCTTTACCAGCTGTGGGGGGATCTTTATAATGCAGCTTATGATTTAGTAGATCTAGGGATGGGACTGTGATTCTTCATATTTAATAAGCTCCTAGCTGATGCCAGTACTGTTGACTGCACACTTTCAGTAGCCAGATTAGCAAATGCAATAAGACAAGAACATTGAATAATCAGCATAAACATAAGAAAAGGAAAATAAATTAGCTTTTTGCCAATTCTTTGAATTTATATTTAGAAAATCCAAGAGACTATAGTAAAAAAGATTAGCAAAATTTAACAAGATGCCTGAATATTTGATAAATATACAAAAATAGCTTTTGTTTCTGTGATAGCAGTAAGCACCTAGAAATAGAAATGGGAAATATATCCCATTCTCAATGGAAGCAATTTAATATATCTGGGAATAAACTTAACAAGAATTTCTTAAAACCCAATAAGGAAAATATTATTGAAAGAGAAAAAAGTAAATCAGTAGGAGTCAGGTTTAGGGTAGGAAGAAAATAGTAGGTCTTAAACATGTTGAGTGTGTGATGCTGGTGGAATATTAAACTAGAAATATCAAGTAGGCAGTGTGATACAAGTCTTGTCTAAGTTAGGTGAAGATTTCAGGGTTGTTAGCAATGCAGATCATGAAAACCTTCTGAAAGATCCATTTATAGGTTTCAGGGTGTCCATGAACCGCCTAAAATGGTTTGGGAAAATTTCTGCTTGTGCACATGTTTTTAGGGACAATGTCCAGAATTTCCATCAGATTCTCAAACAGACCAATGACCCAGTTTAAGGACTGCTGATACGAATGGTGGTTGAGGTTATAGGAATGGGTGAAATTACTTAGTGAAAAGATGCAGAGTGAGAAGATAACCAAGGATGGAGCCTTAAGGTAGAACAATTGCAGGGGAAGTAGAGGAAGATACTGAGGAATGGACAGGTATGTACTAGGAAAACCAGGAGAGTGTAGTGTTATAAAAATCAATGGGAGAAAGTGTTCCGAGAAGGAGGAAGAGGTTCACAGAAATCAAGTTAGTTAAGAACAGAACTCCATCCACTGAATAGCAACAAGGAGGTCATCCGTTAACTGGTAAAAGTACTTGCAATGGGTTAGTTAGAAGACTTAGTTGGAAGTCAAAGCATAAGTTTTAGGATCAGCCTCAGGAGGGGAAGCTCTTCTACTGAGACAGAAAAGAGAAAAATACAATGGTAGGCTTGGTTAGTTTTGTAAATAAGAGAGTGGGAAGCTAAAGAAATTCTCATAGGATTGTCTGTTCATTCTTGCTAAAGTAGGAGGTGAGGACATATCTTAAGAGTCAGATAGGAGGTTTGAGGCATGATGCCTGAGAATACTGATGAAGTTTTAAAAGTATTACAAATACTTGATAAGAAGAGATTGCTGGCTAGGAATATATGGCTTATAGGCAGTGCTAAAAACCAAGAGAAAACCAAAGATCTAGGACAAGAAAAGTCACCAATATGCACTGTGATTTTATATTTTCCAGTACTGCCTGGTAGATCATGGAAGCTGAAGGTGGGGTTTCCTAGGATAAGTGTGAAGGGAGGATACGGGGCAAGGTTGTTGAGAGGAGCATTATGAGAGGGGCGACATGATGGGTCCTGGGGCAGAGACTAAATAAAAAAAGAGACGGAAAAGAGCTGAAGTCTGAGAAGAGGCAGTGTAGGAATGGGATACTTTAAAGAGCTGAAAATAATTATTATACATGGATATTGATTGGGATCTCTGGATGAGACTTGGAGTAGAGAGGAACATTATGATACAGAGGCCAAAAACTTTGATTAAGACCATGACCAGGCAGTTAGCAGTTAATGGTTTAGGAGGAGTTGATGATATATTGAACAACATGAATCTCAAGTGACAAACATACCCTGTAAATGTAAGGACAGGGAAATAATGGTTTGAAAAATGCACTGGTGAGTGAAATGAAGGCAGAACGCATGCCTTAGAGCTATGGAATATGGTATTTGGGAGAGAGATATGTGCTATGGCATGTGGGAACATGGCCCTTGAAAGGGCCACCAAAGAAGAAGGGACATATACCAAGGGACAGGCTTTAGGAGATGCACCAAGTTTTAGTAAGCAAGGCAGTATAGGAAGTGTTCTGTGTAGCAGCTGAGGGTAAAAGGGAGCCTGTTTACTCTGGAATAAGGCACAGAGGGTTTGCAGTGGGATGGTCTGGAAGGAAAGGAGGCTAGGGGCTGGGTCAGAAGAGAGAAAGCACAGAGAACGAGGGACTGAGCTGCCTGGGTAGCTGGTCTGGATTGTGTGTATTCTGGGGAGGCGACCAGGGATGGCAGGACTCAGAGGCACAGAATTTGTTGGCCTCCATGGACCTGACAGAGTCTGCCTTAGAGTTATATCAGACACAGGCTGCTTTGTAAGATAATTTTTCTCTGACAGACCATAGCTTGTTTTGTAGATCTTAAATCACTGTATACTTGCCTAGTGTTTTTTGTGTTTTTTTTTTTAAATTATAAGAAGCATGTTCATTTAAGGCTGCCAGTTAACAGATTTTGACAAAGTACTTAAATTTTGAGTGTGAGATGCAGGAATTTATAAAGTGATGAGGCTGAGGATCTAACCTCGTGGAGCCTTTTGTTATGGTTGTCCAGTTGCTAAGTCAGTGTATACAACTCTTTACGACGCCATGGACTGCCGCACACCAGGCTCCTCTGTCCTTTACTGTCTCCCAGAGTTTGCTCAGATGCATGTCCACTGAGTCAGTGATGCTATCTAACCATCTCATCCTCTGTTGCCCCCTTCTCCTCCTGCCTTCAATCTTTCCCAGCATTAGGGTCTTTTCCAGTGAGTTGGCTCTTCACATCAGGTGGCCAAAGTATTGGAGCTTCAGCTTCAGCATCACTCCTTCCAATGAATACTCAGGGTTAATTTCCTTTAGGATTGACTGGTTTGGTCTCCTTGCTGTCCAAGGGACTCTCAAGAGTCTTCTCCAACACCACAATTCAAAGGCATTGATTCTTTGGCACTCAGCCTTCTTTAAGGTCCAACTCTAATATCTGTTATGTGACTACTGGAAAAACCATAGCTTTGACTATATGGACCTTTGTCGGCAAAGTGATGTTTCTGCTTTTAATATCCTGTCTAGGTTTCCTTCCAAACAGCAAGCATCTTTTAAGTTCCTGGCTGCAATAACTATCCGCAGAAAATAAAATCTGTCACTGCTTCCACTTTTCCCCCATCTATTTGCCATGAAATGATGGGACCAAATGCCATGATCTTAGTTTTCTTAATGCTGACTTTTAGGCCAGCTTTTTCACTCTCCTCTTTTACCCTCATCAAGAGGGTCTTTAGTTCCTCTTCTCTTTCTGCCATTAGAGTGGTATCATCTGCATATCTGAGGTTGTTGATATTCTCCCAGCAATCTTGATTCCAGCTTGTGATTCATCCAGCCTGGTATTTCACACAGCATCTAGACTAAATTCTATATGGGAATATGTCATTAAACAAATGTGTTAAAACCTACAGGAGGTTTCTATATGTTATGGAATTGTATCTTATGATATTCAGCCTTGTGTGGGATGGGGAATGGTCTCCTTCAGCTTATGTAAAATAGGTGGTAATAAAGAGTGAGTGAGTGAGTGAAGTCGCTCAGTCATGTCCAACTCTTTGCGACCCGGTGGACTATAGCCCACCAGGCTTCTCCGTCCATGGGATTCTCCAGGCAAGAATACTGGAGTGGGTTGCCATTTCCTTCTGCAGGGGATCTTCCTGACCCAGGGATTGAACCCGGGTCTCCCACATTGGAGGCAGATGCTTTAACCTCTGAGCCACCAGGGAAGCCCAGTAATAAAGAAGCAAGAAGAATATTTGTCCTTTAGACAGACTGAACTGAGGTCCAATTTATTATTCCATCACTATGTCTGTGTAAACCAGAACAGGTTTTATTAAACTCGGAGCCAAAGTCTTTTCATTTCTGTACTGAAGATAGGTTATATCTTGTAGAACAGTAGTGGATGTTAAGCAAGTTAATGCAAATATAGCAGCAGGTGTAGTAGTTCTCACGTGATAAGCGTGCAAAAGGTTAGTTCTCTCTTTTCCTACTTCTCTCTTTGGTACTTCATCAAATATTAAAAAGAAATTATAAAAGAAGAAATGTACCCTATCATGCAAGCCATGTCTTTGACATTATTATATTTAGACTAGGAAAATTATCTTACCCAATTAGTTCACTGAATTTTTAGACTAAGTTAAGCATATGGTGGAACATTATCTGATGAAGGTCGACTGGGAAATCTTAAAAAGTTGTATGGCTGCTACTATTTTTCTTTTATAAAATGGAAATTGTAGGGGGAAAAAAATCTTTGTTCAGGATTGCCATGAGAGTTGTTTCTATTTTTCAGTTAAAGTCTGTTGATTCTGCCTATATCCATTTGTATCTTAGTAACATACGTAAGTGTCAAGATGACCCAACATTTTGTCACTTTACCAATAGTTCCATTTGAAGCTTTCAATGTTTTCCAAGGGAAAGGCATACAACTATTTTTATGTAACACCCAGAGTAATTAGAGAGCACCACAGTAACAAAAGACAAAGGTATTCCTTTCAGTAATTACAATCTTCAGAGAAGGCAATGGCACCCCACTCCAGTACTCTTGCCTGGGAAATCCCAAAATCCCCATCCAAACAGTGGCTCAATTTCTTTTTCTTGGGTACAAAGTAATATTAGTTGTCCTGGAAGTGGCCCCCAGTTAAAACAGCAAATAGAAACAAGCATGGGAACATGTGACATAGTTCCTTATTCAGAAGTTCAATAAAGGAACATGCTAAGTTTCTAATAACTCTCCAGCCATTGTTGATGTTTTTCCTAAGATTTTGTGGGGAGGATACATGTAAAGTGGCACTTCACAGACAATTTAAATAGGATTGTAGCGGCAGGCAGAGCCTAGGCATTTTCTACCCAACATTTCTTATCTCTTCCTAATAGAATTTGATTTCGAAAGTTTACCCTTTGACCCTCAGTTCTAGAGAAAGATTCTGTTTTCTCTAAGCCAATCAATATTTGACAATTCCCCAATGACTGACAGAGAGGCTTCCCAGTGCTAGTGGTAAAAATCCCGCCTGCCAATGCAGGGGACATAAGAGATGTGGATTCGATCCTTGGGTCGAAGATACCCTGGAGAAGGGCATGGCAACATTCCAGTATTCTTGCCTGGAGAATCTCATGAACAGAGGAGCCTGACGGGCTGCAAAGAGTTGGACAGGACTGAAGCGACTTAACACATGCACACGCGGGCAATGACTGATGAAGGGTACACGGCTTCATTTGGCTCAGACAGACTGTAGCTATATTCTGTACTTGAGAGAGAAGTTTTCCATACATTCTGGATTTAAACAATGGAGCTTAAGATATGTTCTACCAAAAGGTATCCAGTGTGAAGGAGCTGAACCAGCCTAAAGATGAGATCAGTGCTAAGGACTGCAAAGCGCAGAGGAGGACGGAAGATGGGTCCTTGATGAGCCAGTGTTCACATTGTCCTGGGGACTGCCCCACTTTTGAAGTTTCAGTTATATGAAATCATTAGTCAGGGTGAGTGAGAATCAGATATGTTTCATACAAAGATTATAATGACTAACACACTGAGTTAATACCTCTGACTGCAGCTTTATACATATTTGGCTGGACAGTATGATTGAAAGTGTAGGCATGTAGCCATTGGAGTTTATGGGAAAGCCATGGGCCTTGAAAGGAGACCACTGTTGGCTCCTCTATTTATTTGCTGTAAGGTCCTGGGCTAGTTACCTATCTCTTTGCTCCAGTTGACTCTACAGGTAAATGGTAAATTACACTAATATCTTATCTGATAGAATTCTAAGAATTAAAATGTTAGACAAGAGTACATAGTGACTGGCCCACAGTGAGTGGTCAAAAAAATGGTAACTAGTATTAGTTACTAGAAGAAAAATGAATATTTTTTTACCCAAGTCTCATTTCTTTGATCCTTCCTATAAAACTTTGAAGAAGGGTTGCCTATAATACTTCTTCACTTTCCTCAAGTTCAAGTCTTTTTGTAGCCTACTGTAATCAGGTTTTATCTTCCTATCAAGGTCATCAAATCCACTGAATGTTCCTTGCAGTCATCTTTCAATTCATTTCCGTTGCACTTGACTCAGTTGACTAATTCTTCCTTCTCATAGCACTTTCTTCTCTTGGCTACCAGAGCACCACCCTTTCTTGAATTTCCCCCTGCTTTGTTGATTGCTCTTTGCTAGCTTTTTGTCCTCTGTTTTCCTCTAAATTGGGGGATATTCCCAAATTCAGTCCTGGCTCCCTCTTCCTCCCTCTTTAATCTCCCTCTGTGACAATTCAGCCCCCAAGGGTTTGTTGATGACCTTCACATTCACAACCCTCACCCAAATCTCACTTCCTGCTTGCCATCTCCCCTGGGATGCCTATTTCTCCTTGTTTTCATGTAACCATCGAGTGCAGCCATCATTCTTCCTACCCCCGCATTTGTAATAGCCTCTGAAATTCTGTCTCCCTTACCACTCTGGCCACTCCCCACACTACCTCTCTCCATTTTCTACACAGCAGACAGAATGATACAAAAAAAAAAAAAAATACAATTCAGAATATATCCTTTACCTGTTTAAAATCCTCCAATGTCTTCCCATAGCTCCTGTGATAAAATTCCGAGCCCCAGCAGGGCCCACATGGCTGGGCTACTTCCCTTCTCTCGAGACTCACCTTGTACCACTCTCTCACCTCACCACGGTCCTCCGTGATCTCCTGTCCTCTAACAGGCCCAGCTTAGGCCGCTGACTGCCTTTGCTTCTCTCTCTTTTAGGGATGTTTTCTCAGTGGCTGGCTTCTTATCATTTAGTTCACTCAGTCTCCAGCTCAAAGGTCACTTTTTCTAAGGGACTTTTCTGAAGGAACCCCACACAGCTGGCTCTCTATCACTTTATCCTGCTTCATATTTTTCACAGGAATCATTATGCCCTGGAACCATCTGATCATCTCTCTCCCTCCTTACAGTGTAAACTGCCCTAGAGTTGAAATCATGTCTTTCTTATTCACCACTCTATTCCCCTCATCTAGAATAGTGCTTGGTGCCTACTAGGTGCTCAAAAGCTATTCCTGAATAAATAAAGAAATGAATGAGTGATTATAGTGTTTAACCAACATTGAACAACATTTGGTGTTTCGAGGAGTCCCTCCCCTTTCATTACCTGGCATCATCCCCATGAAAGTCTGTGAGGTAAGCATTATTGTTTAAGTTCTCTACAGATGAATTGAATAATTCTGTACTCTTTTACTTCCACATCTAAAAGAGAATAGAGTTGCATTTTTTTAAGCCCCCAAAGAAGAAGAAATTCAAGGAAGCTTAGTAAAATTGTTCAATAGGTTAAGTTAACCGTCTGTGAACTTCTGCTTTTTTGTTCTTAACCAAATGTTAGAAATTGAACTACATGTGTTTCTAGCCTGAACACTACAAACCATTCAAACAAAATTCTCTCTATTATTTCTGGGTCCAGATGCAAGTGGTCCATGGTAGTCAATGCTCTGTAATTAAATGAGATTTCAGGCCGAGCTTCTAATCCCCTGAGACACAGAATGTGCAGCTGTACTAATAACTTGGCCTATTATATGGAAAGCCAGCCGGTCCTGTATTTCTTTATGTATGTACACACACACACTCACACATATACATTCACATTTATATTTTTAAAGCCATCAACAATCTAAACACAAGGTTCTCATTCTGTCTTTAAATATGGGAAATAATATTAGATTAAGTTAATGCAATCACTAACATCATGTTCTGAAAATTGAAAACTAATGCAGCTTTGTTCCACAACCCCCAAACTGCCCAAGAAATCAGAATTTCCAGAATACCCAGACCCATACTTTTCAATGATAAAATATATGTACCCCACTTGGAGTAAGGTGCATAATTTAATATTTTATTGTGTTTGATTTATAGGCTTCCTCAGTCCTTATTAAATTTAAGTTTTCACAATTGAGGAAAGGCCTTAAAAAAAACATATTTTGTGGTTAAAGATGTATCCCACATGTGCTGGGCTGGCAATTTAAAAGGCCTGTTAACTCCTCTCTGAGCCTTCACAGTGCTGCTGAAAATTCTGATTGCAAAGCTCAGGTTAGCAGAGCTGAAGCAGAAAGGGTCAGTGTTCGGATTCCAGGCTGAGAGCAATGAGGCTCAATATTACGTTAATATCCACCCCAAGACAAAATCTGATATGCAGAGCTTTGAAAAATTGTATCAAAATGTGTCTATTGTCTTTTTTTTTTTTTTTTTTAAGAAATGTTAAGCGTGTAGGGAGAGTGATTTGTTTCTGACAACTTTGGCAAGGCTTTCACTCAGTACNATTGTCTTTTTTTTTTTTTTTTTAAGAAATGTTAAGCGTGTAGGGAGAGTGATTTGTTTCTGACAACTTTGGCAAGGCTTTCACTCAGTACGCTTTCAGAGCAGCAATTCTCTGGCTGACAAAGACCTGGACGTGACCTCGAATATCTGCAGCTTGGAAAATGTTACACGGAGCCACAGATGACTTCAGGCAGGAGTTCCAGGTCCTGATGAACAGGTACCTCTGGACCTGTGACTCTCAGTGCCCTTTCCTGAAAGCCTCACCTGCCCCCAGGACTCTAGCCACTGAAAAGGACCCAAGCTATGAAACTGCCATCAATGAAGAATGGAAACACCATTTTTGGCTTTTCCAAACTAACAGTCCTGGCTAATCTTAATCCAACTCCAGTGCCCATTAACCTTGAAGATGTTTCCAAGTCTCTTGTCCCTAAGGAATTATTCTCTCATGCCTCTCCTGCATCTCTGCATCTCTCTTACATTGGTGATCGTGTTCTGTCTTACACCTGATTCCACACAACAGGGAACAGAAGGCTTTGCCCTCTACTTTGTGTCCTCTTATCTCAGAGTCCCCTTTGAGTCTTCCTTCTCCCACACTCACTACATTTCATCAGTCAGCAACTCCTACTGATTCTCTTTACATTCCCACTGTCCTATCTGAGTCTGGGCTACCTCCAGGTCTTGTTTTATCATCACAACAATCTACAAGATTTTCCTGACTCAAGTCTGCCTCCTCTTGTCCATTTATTTCTTACTCTGTGGCCAGAGTGATTTTTTTTTTCTAAAATGCCTATTATCTCATAATCTTATTCCCTTGCTTAAAACTTTTAATATCGGCACATTGTCCTTGTGATAAGATCCAAACTCCTTGCCATGGCTTACAAAGTTCTATCAGCATCTTCCTTCTAACTCCTAATGTAACTTCCTTCTAACTTCCTTCTAATGTGCTATACATTCAAGAGACGCTTAGCTCCTATTTGTTCCTTCTTTGATGCCTGTTGGGCTCTTTCTTGCCTCTGAGCCTTTGCCTGTATCTTTCCCAGGACTCTCCCCATTGCTTCACCTGGCTTCACCTGGCTAATTCCTACTTATGTCTTTGTTCTTACGTTAGATACCACTTCCACCTGGACACCGTTCTTGACCTCCTCTTCATCTTTTTTCCTCTTGTGGCATTTTTGTTTTGTTTTCAGGGCAGTTAGAGTTTATTATAATTTTGGTTTATTTTCTTTTTTCCCCTCTAGACTGGAAGCTCCCCAAGGACAGAAAGTGCATACACTTTGATCTCATATCTTCATCACCTAGCTCAGTGCCTGGCACACAGAAAGCCACTGAGTAGCTGTTCAGTGAAACATTCATCTTTATCCTTCCACACAATTTGATTCAATGCTTTCTATATAACGGATGCTCAATAGCAATTTGATGAATCAGATCAAATTGACACAGTGCTCAAATTATCTGATAGAGAATGCAGACACAGACTACCACAATTAGCCAGCTTAGGAACTATTAAAAGGTTATTTGCTGAAAAATGGATCTGACTCTGCTGATCAATGACATCTGATCACTAAGGTGATCAGAATAAGCAGACCATGATATGGTTTCTGAAATCATCTGAAGATATTGGTATTTGATTTTTACTGTTTTGCAATTCCACCTATGCCTAGAAATTGGCCACTATAGGGATTGGTAGGAATAAAAATGACCATAATCCTAATTATAATAACTATTAATAGGCATGTACCATGTGCTGTTCATGTATGCATCAACTCAAATAATTCTCCCAGTAACTCTGTAAAGTAGAAACTGCTATTATTCTACTGTACAGACAAAATAAGTGAGACTGAAAAAAGTTCAACAACTTTCTTTAAGTCACGCAACTGGAGAATTGTAGAGATGGAATATGAACCTCAGAAGACTTACTTTGGACTCCATGCTTTAAAATATGATGCTATATTGCCACTACTTTTGTTTCAATAACAAACTAGGGACCTAGATTTGGGGATATATGAATTTATGAGCTATGCAAAAGTCTTAGGAGTCTTTTGTGTGGGCAGCATGCATAATGCTTAGGAAACAAGGTCAGCCTCCTGTCATACCTGCTGGTCTTGATTTTAATAAAGCTTTGCAAGCTAGTCATAAGAGAAATGGGAGCAATTTGGAAATAAATTACTTCCATTATGCTGCAGGATCTCCTATATACTGTGGCATTTAGGAATTATTCACAGATGTATGTTTACAGTTAAAAAATCAACTACACTGTGCTCAATTATATGGGGGGAAAACTCTAGTAAACAGGTTTTAATTGGATTGAAATTAAGATAAATTTAGGATAATGAAGGAAAATGTCTTAACAGCAAGATTTATAGACTGTGTGCAAAACTCTCATTGGAAATGAAGGAAGTCCAGTATTTTGAAATGCAAAATTTACATGCACTTGAGGAAAAAAGATTATGTGTACAATCTATTTCCATGTAGTCATGAAATTCTTTCAAAACAACTTAAGGGATATATGGGTTCTTCAACAGACACATACAAGCATTTCCTGTGCACAAAGCCCTATGCTAGGTACTATGGGAGACAGAAAAGTCTCTGAGATCTACAGATTTTACACAAGTTACAGATTTCAAGTAACTTATTATCTACTTATTTTAAGACTTCTCATTAAAGGGACTACATGGTATAGGCATAAAATGTTCATAAAATGAGAGAACTAAGTTATTAAGTGTTATTTTGGAAGAGATGCTACATTTGCTAAAAGAGGAAATGAGACCCTAGAAGCACATACATCCTGAAAGAAGAGAAAGACATGAGATTTATTTTTTCCTCCTTTAATTCTAGGGTTTAAATGCAATAAAATGTATATGGAACATCCTCTATGAAGCTTTAAAAATATTCTTGAAAGCATTAGTAAGATGGGGTGAATTTTGAAGGATGGCATTAAACCTGTATTTAAAATTGTAGAAATGACTTGGGATAAATCATGGTCTATTCTAAACCTTTGCTATTCAAAGTGTGGTCTGTGGATCAGCAGCGTCAGCATCAAGTAGAAGCTTGTTAGAAATGCAGAATCTCAGACCCACCACAGACCTACTGAATCAGAACCTGCATTTTAACAAGACCCCAAGTAAATCTGTATGCACATTAATGTTTAGAAGCATTGGTCTAAATTAAAAATCTGTGGCACAGAAGATTTTGCATCTTTGCTCTTTTTGCAATAATCATGTCTTATTGTATCATCACTTTTTTCTCTGTTTCCATCTGGAAACCATCTCCTCCAGATAAACTGTCTTTTGTCACTGTCTCTTAACCAAAACTTAAGATTTTCTGTCTCTACTGCTTTCCACAAGTACTGCTCTTTACCTGAATGCCTTCCACTTTCCTTTATGGCTAAGCCACCGAGGACTATTTTCATTTCCAGAATGTGCTGGGTTCTTCCATAACTTGGGCCCATATTTCCTTTTCTATCCCATTTTGACACACTTGGGCTTCAGGACTCTGTGAAGACGTCTATGTTCCTTTCTTACTTTATTTAAAATCTTTTTTCACTTTATTCTCCTAGTACTTGATAATATCTCTGTGCAATCACTCAATCGTATCCAACTCGTTGTAGCCCCATGGACTGCAGCCGCCAGGATCCTCTGTCCGTGGCGTTTTCCAGGCAAGAATATTGGAGTGGGTTGCCACTTCCTACTTCAGGGGATCTTCCTGACCCAGGAGATTGAACCCTCCTCTCTTGCATCTCCTGCATTTGCAGGTGGAGTCTTTACCGCTAGCACCACCTGGGAAGCCCTGATAATATTTCTATGTGATTAGAAATCACATTGCAATGTAATTGCCATGATGTCTCTTTCAGTATATCATAAGCATCTCAGGGGAAAAGATGTTTTAGCTGCTTTCATAGCCTGGGTGCTTAAAAAATATTTGCTGAGTGAGTTCTTTACTTGCAGATTAAAAAATTATGCTTGTCTAGTCCATCAAGCACTGGTTAGTAAACTAAGTACTAAGAAAAGGATCCAAGTCTAGGATATCTAAAATGTCAAATGCTTACACACACACACACACACACACACACACACACACACACACAATTTGATCCTAATTTATTGATTTATACTAAATGATAAAGCTTCTACAGAAAAAATACCTGACCAAAGTCAGATGGTCTCACATTTGACAGATATAAGTCAAATGATGCTAAAATGTATCAGGAGTAGCAGGACATTTAAACATGGGTAACATGGATAAATTGTAAGATGGCTTCCTACAGTCTCTGTTGTGGGAATCTATGAAAAATACCATGATTTGTGATCTTATATCAGGTTGAATCTCTTTTTGTATTGTAATTTCATCATCTATAAATTGCTTGTTAGCCACCTATGGGAGAAAGAATAGTATGGATAATGACCTCTGATAACACCCTAGATATATGTTTAACTGGTTATTGCAGATTTTTCTGGAAGATGGTTCAACTTTGGGACATCTAGACTGAAGGACAAGATTATTTCTGCCAAACCTCACTAGGATTTTCTGGTAAGATTTTTTGTTTTCATTGATGCAAGCATTTGTCAGTTTTTATAGGATACTGTTAATTTAGGAAGATATGGTAGATTATAAAATGACTTTGGAGAAGGCAATGGCAATCCACTCAGTGCTCTTGCCTGGAAAATCCCATGGACAGAGGGGCCTGGTGGGCTGCAGTCCATGGGGTTGCTAGGAGTTGGACACCACTGAGCGACTTCACTTTCACTTTTCACTTTCATGCATTGGAGAAGGGAATGGCAGTCCACTCCAGTGTTCTTGCCTGGATAGTCCCAGGGACGGGGGAGCCTGGTAGGCTGCCGTCTATGGGGTCGCACAGAGTCGGACACAACTGAAGCAACTTAGCAGCAGCAGCAGCAGCAAGATAGGCTTAGCTTATGGTAGTCAAAACAGTTTGGTACTGGAACAAAGACAGACATATAGATCAATTGAAGAGAACAGACTGCCCAGAAATATACCCACACACTTATGGTCAATTAATCTACAACAAAGGAAGCAAGAATATATGATGAAGAAAACACAGTCTTTTTAATAAGTGATGCTGGGAAAACTGGAGAGCATTATGTAAAATAATGAAATCAGAACATTCTCTAACATAATATACAAAAACTGAATTCAGAATGGATTAAAGGCCTAAATCTAAGACTGGAAAGCATAAAACTCCTAGAGGAAAATGTAGGCAGAATACTCTTTGACATAAGTTATAGCAATATTTTTTGACTCTGTTTCCTAAAGAAAATAAAATAAAAGCAAAAATAAACAAGTGAGACCCAATTAAAGTTAAAATCTTTTACACATCAAAGGAAACCATCAACAAAACAAAAAGACATCCTACTGAATGGGAGAAAATACAAATGATATAACCTGTAAGGGGCTAATATCCAAAATATATAAATAGCTCATACAGATATTTCTCCAAAGAGGACATGCAAATGGTGAACAGGCACATGAAAAGATGCTCAACATCACTAACCATCATGAAAATGCAAATCATAACCACAAAGAGATATCACTTCACACCTATCAGAATGGCTATCACCAAAAAGTACACAAATAACAAATGCTGATGATGATGGAGAGAAGAGAATCCTTGTACACTGCTGGTGGAAATGTAAATTGGTGCACTATGGAAACCATTCTGGAAACTTCCCAAAAAAACTGAAAATAGAACTACCATGTGACCCCACAATGGGTATATATCCAAAACCTCAAAAACACTAATTCAAAAAGATTCATGTATCCCAGCATTCACAGGAGCATTACTTACAATTGTCAAGTGTCCATCAGCAGATGACTAGATAAAGAAGAGGTGGTATATATATACAACGGAATACTGCTGCTGCTGCTAAGTCGCTTCAGTTGTGTCTGACTCTGTGTGACCCCATAGATGGCAGCCTACCAGGCTCCTCTGTCCATGGGATTCTCCAGGCAAGAATACTGGAGTGGGTTGCCATTTCCTTCTCCACAATAGAATACTACTCAACCATAAAAAGTGAAATTTTGCATTTGCAACAACACAGATGGACTTGGAGGGTATTATGATAAATGAAATAAGTCAGATGCACAAAGACAAATACTGTATAATATCACTGATACGTGGGATCCAAAAAATACAACAAACTAGTGAATGTAAGACAACAGAAACAGACTCATAGGTATGGAGCACAAACCAGTGGTTTCCTTGGGGAGAGAGTCGGGGAAGGGACAATATAAGGTTAAGAGGTACAAACTATTATGTGTAAAGTAAGTTACAAAGATATATTGTACAACACAGGGAACATAGCCAAAATTTTTTTTCATAATATGAAATAAGCCAAGTATCCAGAAACCTCGGCCAATATTTTGTAATAACTGTAAATAGAATATAACCTTTAAAAATTTTGAATCTCTAAGTTGTACACCTGTGATTTATTATAATATTGTATATCAATTAAACTTTAATAAAAAGAGTAATAATAATAAAGAAAACTTAGCTTGAAGGAAAGTAGAAATAGGACTTAACATTTTGTGTGGATGCTGGGTTAGAATTCCAAAACGTTCATATAATTTAAAAACTGAAATATAAATGACATACAACATTATATCAGTTTCAAGTGTACAACATAGTGAGATATTTGTCTACATTGTGAAATGATCACTAAAATAAGCCTAAAATGTCCCTGTATTCTTTAGCAACCAAAATTTAAAAATAGATCATTTTGAAAGATCTATGTGCTGCTGCTGCTAAGTCGCTTCAGTCTTGTCCAACTCTGTGTGAACCCATAGAAGGCAGCCCACCAGGCTCCCCTGTCCCTGGGATTCTCCAGAATTTTAATACTTTTATTTGCATGTACATATGAAGTATTTATTCAAAAGATATGAGGACAAAAGGACTGGATAACTTAATGTAAGGTACCAAATGTCTTAGTACATTCAGGCTGCTGTAACAAAATACCACAGATGAGTGGCTTATAATCAACAGAAATGTACTTCTTACAGTTCTAGACACTCCAATGTAGTTGGATTATAGTGAAGACCCTTTTCTAGGATGAAGACCACTGACTTCTTGCTGTGTCCTCACATAGTGAAAGGGGTTAGGGGACTCTGTGGGGGTTTCTTTTACAAGAGCACTAATCTCACTCATGAAGACCCCATCCTTGTGACCTAATTACCTTCTAAAGGCCCTTAATATCATTACATCAGGCATTCAGTTCAGTTCAGTTCAGTCACTCAGTCGTGTCCGACTCTGCGACCCCATGAATCACAGCATGCCAGGCCTCCCTGTCCATCACCAACTCCTGGAGTTCACTCAGACCCACGTCCATCGTGTCCGTGATGCCATCCAGCCATCTCATCCTCGGTTGTCCCCTTCTCCTCCTGCCCCCAATCCCTCCCAGCATCAAAGTCTTTTCCAATGAGTCAACACTTTGCATCAGGTGTCCAAAGTACTGGAGCTTCAGCTTTAGCATCATTCCCTCCAAAGAAATCCCAGAGCTGATCTCCTTCAGAATGGACTGATTGGATCTCCTTGCAGTCCAAGGGACTCTCAAGAGTCTTCTCCAACACCACAGTTCAAAAGCATCAATTCTTCGGCACTCAGCCTTCCTCACAGTCCAACTCTCACATCCATACATGACCACAGGAAAAACCATTGCCTTGACTAGACGGACCTTAGTTGGCAAAGTAATGTCTTTGCTTTTGAATATACTATCTAGATTGGTCATAACTTTTCTTCCAAAGAATAAGCGTCTTTTAACTTCATGGCTGCAGTCACCATCTGCAGTGATTTTGGAGCCCCAAAAAATAAAGTCTGACACTGTTTCCACTGTTTCTCCATCTATTTCCCATGGAGTGATGGGACCGGATGCCATGATCTTTGTTTTCTGAATGTTGACCTTTAAGCCAACTTTTTCACTCTCCTCTTTCACTTTCATCAAGAGGCTCTTTAGTTCCTCTTCACTTTCTGCCATAAGGGTGGTGTCATCTGCATATCTGAGGTTATTGATATTTAAGAAAAAAAGAACACTAGTAA